>JAOYMU010000001.1:142741374-142753998 GCA_025802295.1 Psammodynastes pulverulentus | reverse complement strand
CAGGCTACTTCTGCTGACTGCCGGCTGCCTGCAATTTGGCAGTTCAAATCTCACCAGGCTCAAGGTTGACTCAGCCTGCCATCCTTCTGAGGTCGGTAAAAGGAGGATCCAGATTGTTGGAGGCAATAGGCTGACTCTGTAAACTGCTTAGAGAGGGCTGTAAAGCACTGTGAAGCTGTATATAACTATTGCTATCATCATATGAAATATGAGCAATGCTATCCACATCAATGATCTGACTCTAAGTGATTCAGGTAATTTGTTTCCTCAAGGGCCCTCTGAAAATGTAACCTGACTACTTTCTCAATAACACCCCTAGAAAATTGTTCAGTCCTGGAACAATTTTGAAAAGGAAGTGCTGTAAATTCTGGCAGGATTGATCTATCACATACATTTCTTTCTCATATTTTCTATTTCTCAGGATTCAGATATCTTTTTTCTGCAATAGCTGTACCTTCCCCTATCATTCAAATACTGGAAGGAGATTGAAGTCCTTCAGGTACCACTGCTTTGGGAACTTCACTGCTAAATTGGCTCCAGGTTCCATCAGAGATGTTTTGAAAGTTTTATCTTATATAATTATATTTCTTGTTGCTGATAACCTTTCTGGCTTCCCATACTTTAATGAGAAGACCACAAGAGAAGACATTGTAAGGGAATTCTTGCCAGTTTTATTTTTTTTCCAGATCAAGGTACTGGAATATCCAAGGAGACTACGCTCAGAGAAACTCCACACTCTCCTTAGATACTGTTGAGACTATCCACAATGTAGAGGGCCTCCTGCTTAGATAGCATGGTTTAGGCTCAGTCCACCTAATCTTCATCAGAGGTGGGATTCAGCCAGTTTGGATCGGTTCGTATCTTCGACAATCAGCTGGTGGGTGAGCGAACCGGTAGCTCTGACCATCAGCTGGCCCCGCCTACCTGCCCCTGCGCTTTCCTGTCCTTTACCCGCTCAGCTGATTTGCACGGCAGAGTGGATTGCTGCACCTCACCTGTTTTACTCCTCAGAAGTAACATAAAAGGTAACTTTTCAAGCTGGTTTTTTTAAAGCTGCGCACGTGCGCAAAGTGTGCGATCATCACCAAACTGGTAGTGAAACTGGTTGCATTCCACCACTGGTCTTCATTGTAAGCAAGTCTCATAATAGCTGATTATACCTCTGCTTTGTGTCTTTCCTCAGCTCTAACGGCACCACAACATGATCTGGCACTTTTCTTTCTGCTTTTTCTTCATGATGTTGCCTTCATCTGATTCCCCAGGTGATATCTGAGACAGCCGTATGTTATTCTTTTGCAGTTCCATTCTTTAAGAAGCATTTCCTTTGTACCCAGACACAAAGTTTGCTTTGGATATGATGTAATGTAGTCCACTGATCATTCTATCAGTGGTGCAGCCAATGATTTTGTAGCAGCTTGGTATCTAGAGCAACATTAGGCTGATGCAGGCATATTACCTTCTGTTTTGTTCCTGGGCACTGTCTTTGGCAGCATTCTGATTTGGCACTGGGAAAGTCTGGTTCCTTCAAACTGTGCTGTCTGCCTTTGCCTGCAAGATTTTTGATCTGATTCCAGTTCAGAGATTTGACTAAGCTGAACAGTAACCAATGATGGCAGGAAGAGTGGGGTATATAGTTGGGGAAGAAAATTGCATGCTTAAGTATATTTATCCTTTTTGTTTCTCTGCTTTTTCCTAGATAATGGTTGCACCTATGATATATTGCCTGGGCTGCTTTCAAACATGAATGTAAAACTTTTTTGGAATAATGCTTTTGAACACCCACTTCAAAAAAGCTTGACAGACTCTCTCAGTACACAATTGAGCAACAAATGCATGGCGCACAAACATCAAGTTTTGTGAGATGGCTAAACCTGTTCACTCTAGCCATTCTTCAACATTCAACTTCTCACCTCTCCTCATCCCAGATGAAGGAGAGTGGCTGCTGACTGGTGATGTTTAGTTGAAGGAGGGAGAGAAATCTGGGGAAAAGTCATTAATCTCTGCTGCTTAATGTGCCCTGTAAACTGAAAATAAGGACAGCACCATTTGCTTGCATTATTTCTGTGGCAGGAAACAGATTGCCAGTGGGGGCAGCAAATGATTTGTGAGTAACACTGTAACCCTGCTGTCAGGAAGAGCCCCCACTCTTTTTAAGGGTTTTATGGACTCATCATGAAAAAAGATGAATATGAAAACTGACTGAATAATGTGGGGAAAAAAATCAGTTGATTATAGCTGAGTCTCTTCTATGACTGCTGTCACAGAATAACAGAATGTATTGGTTCAAAGAGACCTTATAGTTTATTTCTTTTATTTGCTTAAAACAGTCTAGTCCACAAGGTGATCTTTCCTAATGGGGAGCTAGCAAAACTGTCCTTGGGATCTCCACTCCACGGACAATCACAGTCTGAGGTCTCAAAAGGCTCCAAGATGGCCACTTTTAGCCACAACAGCCAGATGCTCCTGCTGCCTCTGCAGCTAATTACCTAGTTAATAAGGGTCTCCTCTCTTCCACCCAAGGTGCCATTATCACAACCTGCACTCCACCTCTCCAATAAACCTCTGTCTCTCCCTCTGCCAAATAGTTGCAAAGTAGAGAGCCCTCCAGATTAAAAAGTGTGAGCATCAAATCTTGCCTGCTTTTCTCCCTTATCCTTTGTTTTTTCATGTTCATAATTTTAGTGTTCTTTTTACATATTTTAAAAGATGAATGCATTTGTAAGATGGTGTCCACTTCCTGCCCATTGTAACCAGAAATGAATCCTGTGTAGCTATTGTTGTATCTCTGTGATCCCAGCCAATTTATTGGGGTGAAGCAGGCGTGTGTGTGTGTGTGTGTGTGTGTGTGTGTGTGTGTGTGGTGTGTGTGTGTGATTAGATTTTTATTTTAAGATATTAAATCACATGCAATAGACAGTTTCATAAGCACAACCACAGAGTAATCTTCTTTTCTAAATAGCAAGGTGTTCTTTTCTTCTTAAAAGAACAACAGAGATGAGGGGAAATGTTTTATTGACTGCATTGAAAGAACACTTGTCTCAGTGTGAACTGATTTGTAAGGAGGACTGAGAACATCATCAACCTTGTCCCTAAGTAGTGGGGGAAATAGCACCACAGTAATGCACAGAAGCACGTGAGGTGGAGGGGAATTGTTCTTCACAATAGATGGAACAAAGTGGTGACTGAATACATAGTTGGTTTGGGTTTAGAAAGAATCTCTAAGCAAACCTTTCTCACCAAACTGAACCAGGGGTAGCTCTGCAAACATTTGACAGGACACTTTGTTTCAACAAGCCACCAAAGAAGTCATTCTTGAAGCTGCTTCATGAAGTAATGAGTCACCTCATCTTCTAGCTTCATTTGCTTCTCATATAGTGCAACCTCTGAAGTCCTAGTCATCCAAAGAGGCTTCTGCAGGTACTTCAGGCAATTGCAAGTGATGTGAAGCTCTTCGCTGAGACAAACTGCATTTCATCTTCACTTCAATGAGAAAAGCCTCAGAAGCGAAGAGAAATCATGTTGCAGAGTTCTACTGAATCAGAACAACTAGGAAAAAATGAAGATATTTGGGATATTTCTTTATCATTACTTGTTAAAACAAAAAGGGAGTACAGAAAGCATCTATGACATAGTATTTGTGCATGCATATGCTCTGAAACAATTTGTGGCTGGAGCCAGAGCTCCAAGTGGGTAGCTTTGGACATCCTGGCTCTGATTCATCTTTCTTTTCTGAGCCCCCTTTTCTCTCTTTTTCTGAGTTTCACAAGAGCTCATATGAAAGGCTTGAGCTTCAGAGAGGCTTTACATTCTCTCTCGTTCTTCTGCAATTTATATGCCTCTCTGTTCCAAAAAGGCTCTAAGAGGCTTATAGTAATACAAAAGTAAATAGAAAAGCTGAAAAAAGACACAACAAATAATGAAATCCCCAAACCCAATGACAATTGACTTCCTAATCATTGACACAATGAGGAAAGCAATCCTAACAAAGCAATAACTTCCTGCAATAATGGAACCTGCCATATCATTGGTCCCAAAAGGCTTGTAAGAACAGCCAGATCTTGGCAGCTTCCCTGAATGCCAACAAGATTGGCACTGACCTGCCTTCAGAAGAGCAGCAACTACAAGAAAGGATGGGATTTGAAGGGTACCTTCCCCACTAGCTGTTATTTGGCAATCAGAACAGCTGGAGGAAGATGTCCCAGGAATGTCCAGGTCCTATAGGGCTCAGCACATTGAATTGCACTCAGAAAGCAACTGTCATCAAGTGAGCTGCATGAAATTAGTACAGTTATACAAGGCAAGTCATCCCAGCTCAAGTAATTGGACAGAATATTAGGAAAGAGCCACAATTGGATGCAGGTGTCATGAAGTTATGCTTCCTGGGTCCCACAAAATCACACTGTTTAATAGATGGGACCTAAATAATTTTCAGACTTTTAGCATTTCTAACTGGACAACCTTATAGCACTTATAAGCATTTTCATTAATTACTTGGATGAAATTGTGATTGGAAGATGTGATTATTTTTTTACATTAGTATTTACAGCATTAAATAAATACTGCCCCAGTCATGGAGCCTGATCATGATACAACATTGGATTGCATTGTGAACAATCTAAAAGACTAAAACCAAATTCAAAATGATCTTGATAAGTTGAGCCAAAAATAACAGGATTGTGAATTTGTGCATGGGAAAACAGAAATTAGATACCCAGGTTTAAAAGATTATACTTGAGGGATAAAGAGGGAAATCTGGTCTGGTATTACTACTGTATATGGATCTTGGAAATATGGTTGATCATAGGCTAAATAGGGAATCAACACATGGCTGGCATGGCTGCCAAACAATTTTAGTCTGAATGGACAGAAATATAATGATTAAATTGGAAGAATGGTTCTGCTCTATTCTACATAATCCAATTCTGAATTTCACACTTTAGCAGAAGAGTTCACATATAGTGGAATAGAAAAAGCAGCATGTTCAAATGATACAAATCTATGAGTGGAAATCAAAGGAAGGGGTATGTTTAAACTGTAAACAAGTTGAATGTGGGATTCTTCAAGATCCAAAGGGATATCTCACAGAGGATCACAATCTGTGTAATATCATCCCAGATGCAAGACATGGAATAGGTCTTAATTTTCAGGAAGCCAGATTCAATTTGAATGTTAAGAAAAATGTCTAGGTGGTTAGAATACTTTGACTTGGAAAATAATTACCCAGAGAGGTGGTAGTTTCCTGTCCCCTGATGTATTCAAACTGAGGCTAAACTGACACCTACAACAGGTTCTTTAATTGGATTCTTGCATTGAACAGGGAGTTGAATTTGATGGTCTATAGTAAATGTCCTTCTATAATTCTATGATTCAATTATTCTAAGCCATACGGTCATCTGTGCTGGCCTCACTAAAATAGCATGGGCAGAGGATCAAACCTAATGAAAATCTGTAGTATATTGAATCAACCGACAGGAAAGTCACTTATTAACTTTATGACTTGCTAACTTCTAATTCTGTGCAATTATAAAACTTTTCCAAGGGTTATATAGTCAAACATGACCCAACAGGAAGTATCAAATGTACCCATGTTATGTAAACTCCCAGTTTAGGAAGGACCACGAAAGATCATTATTCAGAACACCACACAGCTAAATTTGAACTCTTCCTTAATAATTCTGGAGTTGAAGGTCTGGGGAAAAGATTCAAGGTGCAAGTGCTTGGTTCCTTTCTGACTTATCTAAGCAGAACTTTCTTAATGACGGCACTAATTTATCTCATTTACTTCTGCTCCTGAACTATATGACTGTAGGCTCTGAAGCATTAAGTTGGAAGTTAATGTTCATTAAATCTATGAAGTGCTCATGCTACTTTATGTCTTTTGATGAATAAAAGTCGGAAGTGATGGTGCTGAAATAGAAGTACTAACATCACTGCATTGTCATCAATGACTGCTCAGTATATGGAGCCCCAAATATTTGTGGTTTAATATGGTAGTATCAAGGTGATAGGTCAAAGAGAATTGACAAAGAACCTCCCCTAGCAATTCTCTTAAAACAATCTTTCTACTCAATATTACAATTTTAGATTTTGTTTTTAAAATCCCAGCTTTATTATCAATGTTTTAAATCAATCAACCAAGATGATGAACATACCTAATAATCCTTTGTTCTCTTGTTTTTCTCACAACATCAACCCTGTGAGGTGGGGTGGGCTGAGAGTGACTGCTCCAAGATTATTCAGCCAGGTTTCATGCCTAAAGTGGAATTAAAACTCCTGATTTATGGGCCAGCACTTTAACCACTTTACCGAGCTGGCTTTCTATTTTCTATTAATATCCCAGAAATAGGCAAATATTAGACTGTAGTGGCTATACTCCTTTCTTGTATCCATTCCCAAAGCAATTTCCCCCCACCACTAACATGAACATTTAAATATGCAGGGATTTTCTTGGTATTATTTTATAGTGTGCATTGGTATGAATACTAATTATACCCTATATATACTAACTGCTTTTGTGAGAAAAACAATAGTATATTATTGTATACTGTTGCATTCTACAGTATGCAATAGTATACTATAATATAGTATGCAATAGTAGACACCCAAGAAAGACCAAAAAGAAGGAGACACAGAGCCTACCACATACAACAAAGTCCCTGATTCAGTGGAGTAACCCTATTTGTCCATGTTGACTCTCAACCTACTAGCTTGGACAATAAGGTGAGTCAGTCTTTACAAAGAGTGCCTTTTCCCAAAACCTCCAACCACAAGGGGCTGCTCCTTTGCTTGACTGCCCATCAGAGGTGATATTCAGCAGGTTCTGACCAGTTCTGGAGAACTGCTAGTGGAAATTTTCACTAAAATTTCAGAGAACCAGTGGTAACCTTCCCCCTAGAGTGGGGAGGGAATTGAGATTTTAAAGTATCCTTCCCCTGCCATGCCCACCAAACCACGCCCACCAAGCCATACCACACTTACCAAGCCACGCCTACAGAACCACTAGTAAAAAAAAAATATTTTATCTTATTTTATTTTATATAAAAAGTTTTATTGGTCAAAAATATACAAAATTATCGCTTACAATATGTAGAATTTTCAATTATCTTTTCTGATAAAAATATATTCCAAAATTTTCTTTCACACAGCAGTACATCCCTTTTTTTAAAAATAGCATTACTAACAACCAGATATAGGTTAACCAGAGTAATAACATAGCTTATCACATTGAGAGACATCATCAATTATAGCTTATCACGTTAAGAGATATCTACCAAAAAAAATACTAAACATAAGGTTCATCTCCTCTTATCATTTCTTAGTTTTGGACCTCAGGACTCTGGCCTCGGCCTGCACCCCCCTCTGGGCCACCACGGCTCCGCTGACTCCCGCTCCTTGATCATCTGCTACCTCGGTTCCTGCATCTTCACCCTCTAGCAGAGTCTTATGTTCCTCCAAATAGGCCTTAGCCTCCGCCACACTATTAATTTTCTTCCTGGTGCCCTCCCAGAAAATCATCAATCCTTCCGGCATCAACCACCTGAAGCCAACTCCCTTGAGGTACAACTTATTTGATGAAAAATAGTATTTTCTTCTTAATTCTCGTACCTGTCTAGGAATCTGCTTCAGAATGGCGACCTCCTTGCCCCTTTATGTCAACGCTCTGATTGGGTGGGCATGGTTAGGTTGTCATGTGACTGAGTGGGTGTGGCCAATTTAGCAGTCCAATTTGCCAATTTAGCAATCCATTAAACAATACACAACTAACCCTTTAATACTGCACAAAGTTTTTGCTCTAGGGTATTTTTTACTAGGGGGGAGAGGTTGGCAATGCCTGAGGAAGGAAAGGCATGCTTTCCACAGGTCTCATGGCTGTATTTAAAGGGCCAGCTAATGTCATTGGTGTTGGGAAATTCATTGGTGAGGTGATAGTGGCTGGATGTGCAATGTTCACTAATGCAGTAACTGGACTTAGTAAATTGAGTGGTGAGTGTTAATGAAGAACTCAATGGGCTGGAGATGTTAACTGTGCTGAAAACGTTGGCTGGGCTTCTCATATTCATTGCAGCAGCCACAATGCGAGGAGCTGCTCCTTTGGTATTAAGTGAATTTTGCCCCATTTAACACACACACACACACACACACACACACACACACACACACACACACATGACAGCCCTAACAATCGCACACCTGTAGCCAAAATCAGGTTTAGAAAACGCATGCCTGGGGTGGAGGAGCAGTCCTTCTTAATAAGCTCCAAACTGTTGCTGCTGCTGCTGCAAGCCATGGATCCAGCCTTGGAGAAGTTTTGGAGCTTAACTCCAAAACTCCACCCCAGTCATGCATTTTAAAATGTTCCTTTAAACTACTTAAGACTGGATTCCTCATGGGAGCTTTCCCTGCCCAGTCAGCCCACGCGCACGCTCTCCCCTCTCACTCCAGGCACTTTAACCCATGTAGGGAAAGCCAGTACTTCCAGAGCCCATGAGAAATCCACCATTGGAGCAGTTTTGGAGCTTAATGGACTGCTGCTCCACCCCAATCATGCATTTTCAAGTGGCTGCTTGAAGATGCAAGGCTGGGGTGGAGGGTCAGTCCTCCTTTAAACTGTTCCAAGCCTTGGTTCCTTGTGGGTGCTGGCTTGCTTTCCCCTCTGCCAGCAGCCACCGGAGGAAGTTAAGGATGCGGGGACAGTGGGGGGCCTGCATGAAGCTAGGCTGCAGGCAGCATGGCCTGGAATGGAGCTGGGCTGGGCCATGGAGGCTTAGCCAACCACACGAGCCCAGTGGGGATGGTGGAGGGCCTGCAGGAAGCTAGACTGTGGGCAGCATGGCCTGGAATGGAGCCGTACTGGATTGTGGTGGCTTAGCCAGCCATGCAAGCCCAGTGGGGATGGTAGGGGGGTGGCAAGCTGTGGGGATGAAGGGGCTAGTGTGACTCGCAGGCTTACCTGTGAGCAGGCAGTCAGGGCTGCTCAGTTCGGGCACAGGCACCACATGGGAAGCAGCTTAGAATGGCACCCACTATGCCACATAGGAAGTGAGGAGTGACTGGGCAGGGTGATCATTGGGCAGGTGGGGCAAGTGAGCATCGAGCAGGCAGGCAAGGTAAGTGAGCGGGCAGTGACCACCGTGCAATCGGGTTGGGGGTATGGCCAGCCAGAAGTCGCTACCAGTTTGGCAACCCAGTTCTAATCATTGCTACCAGATCGCCTGAACTGATAAGAACTGGCTGAATACCACTTCTGGTTGTGCCCTAAAATCTCCAGGGGATATTGTTCCATACACGGAAGAAAATATTTGGAAAGGCCTACATAACAGAAGTACTTCTGTTACGTAAATTAAAAACATGAGAGTGTTTAGCAATTCTGCATTACTTTATCCTTATTTCTTCTCTTTCTACCCCTAATCCTACATGGTCTATGATATTTTATTAAGAACATGCAGCTCTTCATGTAATTTTTAACGCAATAGTTGTATGCTTACCGCACATCTCTGTCTCTGTCTCTGTCTCTGTCTCTGTCTCTGTCTCTCTGTCTCTCTCTCTCTGTCTCTCTCTCTGTCTGGACCAGATAACCCGGTCCAGCCCCTGGGTTTTTAGCGGGTTTTAGCTTGTAATTTTTATCTCCTGATTATTTTAATTATTTTAATGTTTAAATCTTTTAATATTTATGATATATTATTGTGTGGTTTATATTGATTGTTGTTACCCGCCCCGAGTCCCTGTGGGGAGAGAGGGCGGGCTATAAATCGCAGATAAATAAATAAAAATAAATACACACACACACACAAACATTTGAAAGAAGACACAACAATCCTTCAGTCCTACACAAAATGGACACTTGGAGGTAAGGGACAATCCCTATGATATCATAAGGCCATTGGATATGTCATGACATCATTCTGCAAATGCTGTACATTCTGGTCAGTTCGATTTATGACATGATGGAAAAGGATATTGGTGCATAATTTATTCTTGCTTTATTATACCATGGCAGACATTGTGCTATATCTTTTTTGCTTTGCATGAAAATTCCCTTGAAAGGCACACAAGTCAGGAAATTAAACAGTACTGAGATTTTTTTTAAAAAAAAATACAGGCAATCCCTGTGGCTGAAGGGTGGTTTCAATGTCCAGGAAATTTTATTCTCTATAAACTCTCCTTTCATGGCTGGGTTTTTTCCCCCCATATCAGAAACACTGAAGTGCTTCCATGGTGAAAGGATCAGCCAGTGATATCAACATTGTATGGGGACACTCAGTTGGGGACGCCTTTCATGTCCTCAATAGGTTTCCCACTGAAATGATAGTCATCTATCTATTCATGGCCATCTGACTTCAAACTGTTGTGTCGGCAGGAGCTGGAGCAAGTGATGTGAGCCTTCTGATCACCAAATTAGCAGCCTAACCATGAGAGCCACCATGCTCCATATAGCTAGTTGAGACCCGGAGAAGTAGCTAAATGGTGATAGAAGATTTACATTAGATTGGATTGGATAAGATACCTGCTTTTTTGGGAAAGCCGAAATGCATCTTAACTCATTGCCTAATACAATCACTACCTTCTTTCAATCTCTTGGGGCAGCTGTGATACAAGGTCCATATCTTCACAAAACTTGAAAAAGACCTGGGGTTATCTCTTTCCACGTGTAATGATATGAGTCCCAGCCTCTATATTGAAAACACATCAAACAGTTAGAGAGAAAGAAAAAACAAAAAGGAAAAGAAAAGGAAAAAGAAAAGAAAAAGAAAACTCCCAAAAGTTATTTTGATATTTGGATGTTCTCAAACATTCTCCTGATTGCTCCAGGATCTTGAGAACAACAGAAGGAACACTCTGAAAATGCTCATCTGCTTTTTGGGGAACCGTACATCCACCACAACAGGCTCAATTCCCATCCAAGAGTCTCATTTCTGATGGACTCCATCTTCTGCATTCCAGGATGATGTCCTTCTAGAGCGTGAATAATTGTTATAGTGCTCCTTTTCAAGACAGATCCCATACTTATTTATTTATTTGTTTGTTCATTTGTTTACTTCTTTACTTGTTTGTTTGCTTGTTTGTTTTTTGTTTGCTTGTCTTTTTCATACTTCTTTACTTCCCATCTCCTTCAGAGAGGCACTCTGGGTGCTGTACAATTTCATCAATAAAATGAAGCTTTAAAACCAGAAGAATTTAAGATTGTTTTTTTTAAACCAAAGTGTTGTATTCAGCAAAGTGCTAAGTATTAAACAGAATTATTGAGAAAAATGAGCTCAACAGATCTATTTCCATTGTTTTTTTCCCTATAGTTGTGTTTTGTTTTCTTCTGTGCATATGAACTCTCATTCTCCCATATTTATTTCACATCTTCCAAAGGTTCATAACAGTGAAGCAATGTCTACTGAGATATGATAAACATGTTTCTTTCTGATATTTCTCAAAGCGCCAGTGCAAAGGATGGTACTGATTAGTAATTAAGGATAGTTATTGTCCCTTCTTTTTCCAAATCTTAAGGGAACTCCAGCAAACATGGTAAGAATTATGGCCTTGGATTAAGACATTGCATTCTATTAATATCAGCTTAGAAATACAGACACGCATATAGGGGGAGGAAAGTACTTGTGTTTCATCTGGGATACTTCATTAGAAGACATCCAAAGTCATTTCCAGCTCTTTGATTCCTTTAACTTTAGATAAAGTTCATTATCTTAACTTTAGATACAGCTAATAAATGGTCCTCAGTTGAATGGTAACACAGGAGCTTCTGTTTGATATCTACAATGACTATATATTACAATGAATTCATTTTATTCAGAACATTAGTTTTGCTTTTTTCCCCAACTGTGATGAGCACTTCTCATCCCTGCACCTGCAAACTTAGTAGTCCTCTTCCAATTGCTCATAAATATTATGAGTCTGGAGATTTAATCATTGCTGCTATTATTTATCAGGTTCTCTTTCTTACAAATGAAATCACTTTTCAAAGCCTTCCTTCTTCTGAAGTCCTTGATCAGTACCTGTAAGTATCCTACTACTTCCCCTCCTCCATAATACAGCAACTTCCTTTTCCCCCACATTGCCACCTAAAAGCTGAATTTTCTTTCACTTTTATGCTTAAGTAGTTATGACCAGTTCCAGTGACCGTACTTAATCCTTTTCAATCCTAGATCTGTTCTAATACTGATGTTGAAATGGAGATGAATATCATTAGTTTAACCATAAAACATATGAATTTCATTTGCCTCAATAAACGTCCTGCTTTTAACAAAGACCTTTGTTCAAAATAAAAAAAAATTGTCTAATCTAAATATTGCAGAAGCTCTCTGGCTAATGTGGAGCTTTTTTGCCTTTCATTTCATCCAGTTATAAAATAGAAACCCTCTAGTGTATATTTTAGTCTATTATCCATCGAGGGTGTAAAATGAGAACTGGATTATTGAGACATGGGAAACTGATGGCCATTTTCTTTTGTCTGAAGTCATATGTTTATCCCCAGCAAGTTTAAACTCAGTTACTGATTACTGATTCACTACCTCCTCACGAAGTTTGTTATGATTCCGCCAGTCTTTCTGTGAAATAATAAAATTAGTTTTTTCAACTTCCCTCCTGTCACTGTGAGATTATGCCCCATCTTCTTATTTT
>JAOYMU010000001.1:142656942-142668942 GCA_025802295.1 Psammodynastes pulverulentus | reverse complement strand
GGTTCTCCGAACTACTCAAAATTTCCGCTACTGGTTCTCCAGAACTGGTCAGAACCTGCTGAATACCACCTCTGCTTTGTGACCAACAGATTGTCCTTGGCTTTTATCTGTAGGCGACATAGTAAAGCTGTCATTTCTTAGGTTGATTTGCTTTTATCATTTAAAAAAAGACTTTAGAAAAAACTATACTTGCCTTCACACCGTGAAAAAGCTTTGTTTCTGAACATGAAGGATTCCCGGTGTGAATCAGATGGTAGCAGATCTTTGGTTTTTTGGGAAAAGGAAGTAAAGTGGGCTTTAGAAAAGATGATTAGAGATTTCACTCCATCCCTTCCCATCCTGGTGCCTTCCCTCATTATCAGACAGGCTGGTCATTGCTGAGTTTGTACTCCAAAATTTAAGAGGACCATGGACAAATTAATATAATCACGCATTCTTTTTTATTATCATTTTATTAAACATTAAGTTTAAAAGATTAACAACTAATACAAACTAAAGAGAAAAGAACAAATCAGAAAGTGCAAAATAATAAAAAAATAAAAAGGGAGAAAAATAAATATATAATCAAGAAAAAGAAAAGAAAATAAATATATAAAGAAATGACTTCCCTCTTCATTACAAATATGAACCATTTTAGTAACTTATCATGTTCTCTTAGAATACAACAAATGATCCTTTCTTTCCATATCTCATATAAACAAATAATTAAAATCTCATCATTTCAGTCCTAATTATCAAAAGTCATTAGATATAACAACATATCTAATTTAACATTGATCAGTTTTATATTCCTTCCTTTTCCTTTTAACCACTTTGATCTTTAATCACTTCAAATAATGTCCTAGAGTTTTATTTCATTTTTTTTCTTTGTCGCTTCTCTCAAAATTCTTCAAAGCTTTAACAAGTCTCTTTTGTAAATCCAATATAGAATAGTTATCCAGGTCATTCTTTTGGTTTGTTATTTGTATATCCCTTTTAATTATTAAGACCTCAGCTGGTTTCATTTGTTATCTAATGTAATTTCTTCTTCCATAATATTCTTACTGCCCACCATTTTTAAATCTATTTTCAAATTAGTCTGTTTTATCCAGTAAACCTATTCCTTTCCCACAACATCTTTTCAAAACAGTCTATCTATAAAGGCAGAGACTTTTAAATTTAACTTCGAAGTCCGTTATTCAAAAATAGCAACCAATATATTTTGCTGCATTCTGTTTTATTTTTTAAATAAGATGCCTAACTCTTTTTGAGACAAGGGCAAATCCATTTAGCAACTTCCAACATTTAAAATCAATTAATAAAGTCAACATTAGGCATAAGTAATTTTAATAAATAAAACAAACACTATATGCAAGTCATAGAGAAGTGGTGCAGTGGTTAAAATGCAGTACTGCAGGCTACTTCTGCTGACTGCCAGCTGCCTGCAGTATAGCAGTTCAAATCTCACCAGGCTCAAGGTTGACTCAGCCTTCCATCCTTCCCAGGTAGGACCCAGATTGTTAGGGGCAATATGCTGACTCCGTAAACCGCTTGGAGAGGGCTGTAAAGCACTGTGAAGCAGTATATAAGTCTAAGGGCTATTGCTATCCCCTATGCCAGTGTTGGCCAACCTATTTGGCACTGAGTGCCCAAAGCACACGCGCATGCATCACCAAAATGCAACGCACATGCATCTGTGAATGCACCCTGCCCCCCTGCACTTGCACCCCACCCCACACATGCACTCCATTCCTGTGCATGTGTGCACATCTCCCATACATGCACCCTGATCACATGCATGCACCCTCCCACATGTGCCCCATCCCCCACATATGCACGGCAGAGACCTGAAGACCAGCTGGCTGGCGGGAGGCAGAGCTGAGCTGGGGTGACGGCTTTTGTGCCCAAAGAGATGGCTCTGTGTGCCACCTCTGGCACGCATGCCATAGGTTCGCCATCACGGCCCTAAGCCATGAAATGAAAATGATCACCAGAACAGAATAATACCTGTAATATCTATTATCCATGACATAACCAGATATATTCCAAGTCAGAATTGTAAGATTCCATGGTGCACCGACAGTCCACCTTGAGCTCAACGCCATTGGAAAGAAAAATTTATTTCAAGGGTGACAATAGGAGATACAGACATTTCACATTTCAGTGAAAAATATATATCTCTAGGACAGGGACGTTCCCACGTCTTGCCATGTCATGGAAGAATTGGAAAGATTTTACTGGTGTTGGTGAGCCTCAGGCTTAAAGTCTGACTATGAAACCCATGAGATTCCAATTGCTAAATGGAGCACCGAGTGCCTCCCCCGCAACATACACACACAATGTCATCTCTGCTTAAAATATTGGAAGGAAAAAACATTCTTATCTGTTGCTTTTAAGCAGTTTCAAGACTAACGTACAAATTATTATTCTTATCCAGGCACTTGATCTGTCATTATTTAGCAGAAAGGCAAAATCTTTGCACTTTATGAAAGCACAATAGAAAGTAATTTTCAAGTGCAATCTGGAGGAGAAGAAAGTATGCAAGTGAGAGCAGTAGGCATAGTAGTGGGCTTTATACTGGGGGGGGGATCAATGAGACTCAAGATGGTTACTCATCTTACTCAGAATTTGAAATGCTGCAGCTCACAATTAATGCCAGTATCCAGATAAAAGGTAAAAAAATGGTATTAAATTAAATTGGTTTCCTGGCAACTACATCCATAGCAGCTTTACAGAGATAATTTGGTATTACTTTTTTTTAGGGTACTTTTTAAAAAAAATTAATCTAGTCAACAGCCTCATTCCCAAGTAGTCCCCATCCAAGTAACAATAAGGCCTGGCCTTGCTTTGCTCTCAAGATCAGTCTCAGCCTGTGTATCAATATTTTTTTTTCTTTTTATGACCCTGTAATCCTAAAGAAGGTGAACATTTTTGTGCGTCAGCCACGCGTCAGCTGTTTTCCATACAGGGCTTGCGGCTGAAGGCGAGTTGGAAACACTCCCCAAACCAGTTGCTACACTGGTTGAATCGCACCCCTGAATAGCACTTAGACTTGGTGCTTTATAGAACTCTCTGAGTGGTTTACACAGTTAGCATATTGTCCCCAACAATCTGGGTTCTCATTTTACTGACCTCAGAAAGGATGGATGGCTGAGCCAACCTTGAGCTGGTTAGGATCAAACTGCTGGCAGAGTTGGCAGAGTTATCCTGCAATACTGCATTCCAACCACTACACTACTTGGAGTCAGCCTGAATTTCAATATTACCCACAGCATTAACACTATTATCATAATAATATATTTAAACATTAGGAAAACTTGGGTCTCAGAAGTAAATAGCAACATAGAATAGCTATACTTTAATTAGCCTTGCAGATGAAATATAAAGCCTCATACCATACCAACTATCTACCATATAAAGGCTACCTTTGGGTGTGATTTTATTAGATGCTTGATTGAATAGTACTAAATATGGTCTACATACTGATTTCTTTTTGGCCATATCTCTAATATCTCCTCCAGGTTATCAGTCATATAATAAATTTTCAAAGTGTGAATTAGTGTGATGGAACTATAGAGTGCAGGCAGATTCTTGATGGTTCCCAGACAGCACTGGACTATTTTATTAACTGGAAGCAGCTAATACTTTATTAAATACAATCAGGAACATTTGAAAAGATTCATATCTCTATTAGCTGCTGGGACTCTTTGACAGCATCGGGTGGCTTAGCAAAGAGATGTACATTGTGGCTTCACACAATTACTTTCATACTTTGTCCTTTGTCCTAAGTTCCCATGTCGCTATTTAAGTCACAGCTCAATAGTAAAATAATAATGTAGAATATACCCAAAGATGATAAATGGCAAGCATCTGTCTCCCAGCACTTTCCCAGCTCACAATAAGCACGTAAAATATACATAATACATAGCATTAAAGAAAAAAAGCAAGATGAAAAATAATAGTAGTGGTGGTCACACTTCTCACCAATATTGTCTCCTTGTACAGGAATTTTCCACAAATCCACGACTGTACATTAACTGTGTTATGAAGAAACAGCTACAAATCTCTATCCAATGTTATGGAAATTCATCCTGTTTACATTCCTTAAGACTTTCATTAAGTGTCTACAGATATAATGAAACCCTGGGTCTATCATTGTTCTTAATATTAATAGTTCAGTCTCCTAACCAACCCAGTTCATCAGGAAGTTCCTTCTACCATTGTTTCTATCTTCGTTTCACCACAGAGCCATGGTGGCACAGCGGTTAGAATGCAGTACTGCAGGGTCAACTCACTGCTCACTCTAGGAGTTCAATTCCGAGTAGCTCAAAGTTGACTCAGCCTTCCATCCTTCCGAGGTTGGTAAAATGAGGACCCAGTTTGTTGGGGGCAATAGGCTGACTCTCTAAACCACTTAGAGAGGGCTGTAAAGCACTATGAAGCGGTATATAAGTCTAAGTGCTATTGCTGTTGTATGAGCTCTTCTTCTTTGTGTCATTATCCTATTGATTTAAGGCTTCCCTATGTATAAAAAAATCTGTTATCGAAATGCTGTAGGGATGACAGTGTGGCAAGGTAAAGAGAGAAATGCTGTTTCTCCAGAATTTAAGATAAACTATCATTACCTTTTATCATGTTGCTAATTTCCTTTCACATCAGCCTCTGCCATAGGAATCGTGGTTATCCAAAGCTCCACAATCATCCAAGCCAGTTATTTTAGACAACTAGCAATCTTGTTCCAACCTCCCATTTCTGGGGAAATTGATAAACTAAATAGCAGACTGTGGACAACTTCCTTAAAGGAAGTGGATTTATATGAACCAGTCAGATGTTAAGCCTGGGTATGGAATTGATTTGATATTGTTTGCTCTTATAGATGACCTTCGGCAAGATCTGGATAGAGAAAAATGGTCCTTCTTCTAAACTCTCAGCTGTCTTCTGTACCATTGATCCTGGTATCATTGATCAACTTTGAGACCTGAAAGCAGAGGGAGGTGGGTACAATTTTGCAGTGGTTCTCCTTTTTGAGAAGGAGTCAACATCAACTGGTATTTTTACATTTTTACAGACCTTCTAGGGAATAATAACAATGAAGCCCCAGCCATCAACCCTGGCCTGTAGCCTATCCTTATGTGAGGAATAGAATAGAGATGCCCAAAGTGATTTTCCCTCCATAAATTGAACTTCTTTTAGGAAGATGGAGATTCTAATCTATCAAGATCCTATTTCCCTGTCCTACACTCTTCCATCTCTGTTGAGAGATTTAGGGAAGTCCTCAGAGGTCTATTATGCCAGGTTCTGATCCTACCTCATCTCTCCCTTTTTTCATGGTGTCTATAAGAACAGTGCCTATGCCAGGGGTCAGCAACTTGTGGCTCTGGAGCCACATGTGGCTCTTTCATCCCTCTGCTGTGGCTCTCTGTCACCAGTTGGTAAAAGGGAAAAGGATGCTACACTAGGAGGACGCTCTATGGTGGGTGTTAAGTCGGGTGGTAGGAAGAGGCAGGACACAAGTAGATGAGCAGACTTGCTTTTATTTTAGTTCCAAACACAAGCGGCAAAGCCGCGGCCAGCGCTGGTTTATATACCCGGCGCTGTCCAACCTTTCAGCCACTGACGGCGCATTATCTTTCCCGCCTTGTGGCTAAGCCAATGAGCGGTGTCCTCCCCGGACTTCGCTCATTGGTTCAATATCCTTGTCTATATACATAACACCCCTCCCCTATTGGTCCGTTCTTACCCAATCCCCAGCCGTTTTTCGGACGTAGCCCTGCAAGTAGGTGGGGCTTCGGTGGGCACAACTGGACCTGCGCGACTCAGTCGATTCACCGGCGTTGGCCTGTGCGGACGGACCTGTTGTTGCTCCGGACTCCCCCCTGGGAACCTCCTGGAAGGTTCTCGGGGCAGTGGTGGAGTCCATCGAGCGGAAGACCGCAGGAGTACTCCGCGGGACATTTCGTCCTCCCAGTAAGTCCCTTGCTCTGCTATTCCGGTTTGAAACTGTCTCTGTATCTGCCTGGGTTGCCTGTGGGTGTGTGTGTGTTGGAGGTTGTGTTGTTGTGTCTGTGGGTAGGGACCGGTTCCTTTGGTTTTGTTGGGGCTCTTCGTCTGACCCTGGGCCGGTATCATCCGGGCCTACTCTCCTTCGGAGCTGGTCAATATGCCGACTCCAGAGCTGCCTGTCCCCGGTTTCTATTCTATATGACCTGGGTCCCACGGTCCATATGACCCTGGCTGGAATCCATGTGGGTCCTCCCATAAAACTTTTCGCATAGACTGGGTCCCCTGGGGCAAAGTGGCGGCTCACCCCTTCCCCTTCTGGTGGGCTGTTTTCTCAGAAGTTGGGGTGTAATCTGTCTAAGGTAGACCTTAGGCGTCTACCCATTAGGAGCTCTGCGGGGCTCCTGCCCGTGGTGGCATGCAGCGTTATATGCTGGACTAATAGCATTGTTGCCACCTTGTCTTGCCAATTGCCTGGGCCCATCTTTTGCAATGTGTCCTTCGTAAAGCAGGCCATTCTCTCCGCTTGCCCGTTTGCTTGTGGGTGTGCCGGTGCGGACAGGGCATGGCGGATTCCCCTTTCTGCCAAGAACCCCTCGAATTGCGTTGACATGAACTGGGGGCCATTGTCAGATACTATCACGTCTAGAAGACTGTGAGTAGCAAATAGTTTGTTGAGTGCCCGGGTGGTCGCCTCGGTTGTGGTGGTGTGCATTAGCATCACCTTCAACCACTTAGAGTGAGTGTCCACCACTATCAGGAATGTCTGCCCCTGGAACGGCCCTGCAAAGTCGATGTGGAGCCTGCTCTATGGGTTTGCTGGTTGTTCCCACCGGAGGGTGGTGGCCGCTGGGGGAGCCGGCCTGCTTTCCTGACAGGGCTCACACTTGGCCACCCACTGCTCTATCTGCTTATCAATACCCGGCCACCAGACGTAGCTCCGCGCTAGTGCCTTCATGCGCACTATTCCCGGGTGCCCCTTGTGTAGCGCTTTGAGTACCCCTTCTTGTAGTTTGTCTGGTACCACCACCCTATCACCCCATAGTAGACAACCCTTGATGGCTGACAGCTCAGCCCTTCTATTTATGAAGGGTTGCGCTACTGCGTCTGCACCTTGTGCTGGCTAACCCTTCCAGACCCAGTTTAAAACCCACGCCAAAAGTTTGTCTTTGGCTGTTTTCTCCGCGATCTCCCTTGACGTCATCAGAGGTTGCCCCCAAGTCTCGACCAGCAGTACGGTCGTTGTTGGAGCCGGGTCTTCCAACAGTTCAGGCAGGGGGCAGCGGCTGAGTGCGTCGGCGTGGTCGATGTCTTGCCGGGCCAATGGGTGAGAGTGTAGTCATAGGCAGCGAGGAACACTGACCACCTTAACATCCGTGGTGACAGGACACCTGGCGTTTGTCTGTCTCCAGTGAGGATTCCGAGCAGTGGCTTATGGTCTGTAATCAGTTTGAATTTCCAGCCATACAAATATTCATGGAAGCACTTGACCCCGGCTACTGCGGCCAGCGCTTCCTTGTCAATCTGGCCATAGTTCCTTTCAGTTTTGGATAGCGTTTTGGAATAGAAAGCGATTGGTGCCTCCTTTCCGCTGGGGAGTCAATGGCTTAACACCGCACCGATGCTGGGGGGGGATGCATCGCATGTAAGGACCAGGGGGAGATGTGAGCTGTATTGTATCAGTACAGAGTCAGAGGTGATCGCCCTTTTGACAGTCTCAAATGTGCCGGCCTCCAGAGTTCCCCACTTCCATGCGGCTCCCTTGTCCAACAGTCTGTGTAGGGGTTCCGCAATCGTCGCCTTCTGCGGTAGGAATATATGATAGAAGTTTAGGAGCCCTAGGAACGCTTGCAGTTCCATTTTGTTGGTGGGGATTGGCGCTTCCTGAATGGCCCTCAGTTTATTGGGCATGGGGTGAATCCCTGCGGCATCTATTTGAAATCCCAGGAAATCTACTCTGGGTACCGCTATTTGGCATTTTTCCCTCTTTAATCGCATCCCTGCCTCCTAGAATCTTTCCAGGACGGTCTCAAGCCTCCTGAATAACTCCCTTCTGTCCTTTGCTGAGATGATTACGTCGTCAAAGTATGGGACGACCCTGGGATGCCCTGCAGTAGCCACTCCATAATGCTTTGAAAAAGCCCGGGAGCGATGTTGATGCCGAATTGCAGGCGCCGGCACTTGAACGCCCCCTTGTGGGTAACTATTGTCTGCGCCTGCCCGGTTTCTTCATCAACTGGCAACTGCTGGTACGCCTGCGCCAGGTCGAGTTTGGCGAATATTTTCCCACGCCCCAGTGAGTGCAAGAGGTGTTGAACCACCGGCACCGGGTATGCACTGTGTTGTAGCACGCGGTTCAGTGTGCACTTGTAGTCCGTGCAGATCCTCAGGGACCCATCTGCCTTAAGGGGCATGACAATGGGGGTCTCCCAGCGGGCAAAATCCATGGGCTCCAGATTCCCTGGGCTACCAGCTTATCCAGCTGCTCCTCTATTTGGGGCTTGAGTACAAAAGACACCCTCCTTGCTTTTAGCCGGATTGGGGCTAATTTGGGGTCTAGGCTGAACGTGATTGGGATCCCCTTGTACTTGCCTAGTTGGTCGTTGAACACCTCCTGGAACTTCCCGGTCAGGGTTGCGATGTCGTCATCCTCGGGCTGGCTCCACCATGCATTGCTCTCCACCGCATGTATGCCTGCGAGGGTGATTCCTAAGGGTTCGAACCACTCTCTGCCCAGGAGGCTTGGGAGTTTACGATCGACGATCGTTAATGGAAGCTTTCCCTGGAACGATCCGTAGGCCACCTGCAGTCTGGTTCTCCCCACTATCGGTATGGTGCTCCCCTGATAGTCCTTGATCATAATCCGTTGGGCCTTGAGGTCTTCTCTCCTGATCGATGGCATGAGCTTTTTAAGGGTGGCCCATGAGATGAGGGAGAGAAATGCGCCGGAATCAACCTCCATCTTGCATGGAGTCCCCTCAATGGTGACCTGCGTGGTGAATTGGCTGCTAGCATAAGCATCCACAGCTCCCATGCGGGTCTGGGTGAATCCCACTGCTGTGAAATGGGTGTCCTCCTCTCAGCCATCGTCTCTCCGCTTTGGCTTGTACCCGCTGGTCTTCTTCCACGGTCTCCATTGCCTTGGGGGGGGCTTTGTCTCGTTGGCTCACTCACGGTTGGCTGTTCCACTCGGCAGACCTCGGCTATGTGCCCTCTCCGATTGCAAATGGCCTCTTTGAAGCGGCAGGCAGCCCTTGCACGATTGGGACGGTTTCCCGGGCTGGCCCTTTCCCCCGACCATCTTGTGGATCTCTTTCTCCTCTTCCTCACTTCCTTCAGTCTCAGAAGAGCTGGGCCGCCTCTGTTCACTCCTGGTAGCGTGGACCTTTCCTGTTCCCTTGATTCTGGCCGCAGAGCTGTTGGATGCTTCTGCGACTCTGGCTTCCTCCACTGCTTCCTTGAACGAGACATCCCCTTTCGCGATGAGCCGCTTCTGCAGGGCTCCATCCTTCATCCCTAAGATGATCCAGTCCCAGATCATCTCCTCCGTGTTGGACAAATTGCACCCCTTGGCCAACTGGCGGAGGGCCGCAAGGTATTCGTTGGCCGATTCATCCTCCCGCTGTGTGCGGATATAGAAATCATGCCTATGAGCCATGAAAGACGGAGCCGGGTCAAAATGAGCGGTTAACACTACTCTCAGGTCCGCCCAGGCTACGGTGGCTAGATCACCTTCAATTAGGGCTTTGGCCAGCTCGTAGAGCTCCGAATTGCAATAGGTGAGGAAGAGGGCCCTCTTCTTTCCATCTGCGGAACTTTGTAGGCCGTTTGCCTCGAGGTACATCTCGAATCTCCCTATATAGGATGACCACTTCTCCTTTGCCGGGTTGTATGCTACGCTGGCTGGTCGCTGGGTCATCCTGTGGCTTGGGTGTGTTGCTCCTTGTTTGGGATGGTGAAGGATTCTTGATGGTGGGTTGGTTGGTTAATTCACAAGATGGCTGCACCACGTGGTCATCCTTTGATCTCTCCTAGTATCCCACCTTCGTCGCCAGTGTTAAGTCGGGTGGTAGGAAGAGGCAGGACACGAGTAGATGAGCAGACTTGCTTTTATTTTAGTTCCGAACACAAGCGGCAAAGCCGCGGCCAGCAACGGTTTATATACCCAGCGCTGTCCAACCTTTCAGCCACTGATGGCGTGTTATCTTTCCCACCTTGTGGCTAAGCCAATGAGTGGTGTCCTCCCGGGACTTCGCTCATTGGCTCAATATCCTTTTTTATATACCTAACAGTGGGGAAACTGGACTTTCAGTCAGCAGAGGAAAAAGGACGTCACACTAGGAGGAGACTCTATGGTGGGGAACCGGACTTCCAGACGGCTCCAGAATTGAACAGGGGGCTTCCGGTTAGGACCTATGTGACTCTTTTGGGTGTCTAAGGTTGCTGACCCCTGGCCTATGCCCACAGTCAATCAGGTTCCTCATGAGAATAAAAAATAATAATTTAAAATTTCATTTGAACTGATTTAAATTACTTTCCTTCCTAGCTGTGCCTCAAATTCTCATTCTCTTTATTTGCCTCTTTCCCCTTCTTCCACAGCTTTCTATCAAGCTCTTCTTTCTTATCTTTTTCCCCTTTGTTTGATTCATCCTAGTGTTTTTCTGATGGCACCTGTTTCACTATTTACTTCCCTAGAATTAGCCTTTTTCTTTCCTGAAAACACATATGTGCAATATTTTGAACCATTTCCTTTCAATAAAAGAAATATGTTTTATAATTCTGCAAACCTCAGGATTTTCTCAGATACAATATCTCTGCCTATATTCCATTCTGGTCCATCTGCTACCACACTGCCAGCATGCAGGATTGAAATTAGCCGCAGAAGAAATCTTGCAGGTCAAAAGGACCACACACAGTTAATCAGGAAATTAGTACATCGTATCAGCCCACAGTGCTGAATGTTCATAATTAACGAATTCTAAGCATCCATTCAGATTTTTCTGATCGTCCTTCCCTCATTACCTCCCATCTCCCCATTACCTCCCATTTCCTAATGTTAGCTATAAATAACAGTAATCACAACTTGCAATGTAATTGACATATGCTTGCCAGGCAAGGATTTAAAATATTTCTCCTCCTGTTTGCTTTGTAGAATTTCTTGGAATTGAGCTGCCAAACTGCAGCAAATGAAGATGATAATAGCTCCTACCATAGTGTTCCTTCACTCAACTCCTTTTCTCAGAGATTCTATTTGTGCTAATCTGTTTACTTTTATAAATCACACTTCAGATAAGATACATAATTTTCTTATCCATCAAGCTAGAACAATTAACGTGCATTGTGGTTGGATGTTGCTTTCAGAACTAGGGCTTGCCACAAATGTTAGAATCTCTACTTTTTTCTTGGTGGTGTTCAGGACATTATTGCTTTTCATATGCACTCTTTTAGATCTGTGATGTAGATACATTGGGTAATAAGGAGATGTGGTGGCTCAGTGGCTTAATGATACTGGAAATGGTATCTGTTCCAGTGGTTTGAGTCCAAGCACTGCATGCTGGGATGAGCTCCTGTCACTCACCTCAGCTTCTAGCCACCTAAGAGTTCAAAAGCATGTTTTAGGAAAATAGATAAATGGGTACCACTTTGGTGGGGAGACAAGTTCATACTCCATGCAGGCAGTCAGATTCCTGCCAGCTCTGGACCTTCCCGACTGTGGCACCCATTTATGAGGTGGCTCTGGGGGAGGAGGGGGACACTCGTCTTTCTGATGCAAAGCCAGATCTCCCTCCTGTAGTGCACCTTGAGAAGCGCATGAGCATTTCCTACAACAGAACTCGTATCTTGACAGCCAAACTTCTACTCTGCAATAGCAGATTAACGTAACAATGCCAGATGATGATGATGATGATGATGATGATGATGATGATGATGATGATGATGATATAATTATAATTATGGAGTAAAAACAGTCATATGCTTTTCCAACTCTGGATCATGGATTCTGAGATCTATTCACATAGT
>JAOYMU010000001.1:142642759-142653555 GCA_025802295.1 Psammodynastes pulverulentus | reverse complement strand
TCCTATCTTCTGCGCCACCAAGGCTAGATAGATAGATAGATAGATAGATAGATAGATAGATAGATAGATAGATAGATAGATAGATAGATGAGATAGATGAGATAGAAAAGTAGGAAGAAAGGCTTGTGGTAGCTAAGGAGGACATACTTAAGTTGTCCCTACAGAAATGTGAAAGTCTAAATCATGATTAGCCCCACTATATTTATAGTAGCCAAAGCGCAAAAAGACAGCTACCTGCAGTACATAATGCATTATGTAATTTAGCCTTAACATTTCAGGTTACTCAAACTGTTTACTTCATATTAAATTTTACCAGTGGATTTATGTCTTTAAATTCATCTTGGGTCTGATGAGTCAGTAGTAATAATTATAGGAAGACACCTAACTTCTTCCCTGCCTCCCCCCCTCCCAAATTCTTCCAACAATAATGACTTTATTTCCTACTGAGATCTTCAGAATTGAAAGTCCACCCCCTTCAAATGGAGTACAAAAGAGAAATTATTGTAGAATGGGGCGGGGGACTGAAGTGGAGAAATCTTCATATTGGAAATAAACCAGTTCCAGATTTATAGGAATGCAATCTTCATGATCCTTCACCATTGGCCATGCATGCTATGCAAGATGGCCATTTGCTGTCCATCCTGGAGACACTAACCATTCAATGGTATATTAGTGGCCACCCTGCAAAGAGGCAGGGCTATAGAGGGGAAAGGGAATGGCCATGAAGGACAGGAGGAAGAGCCACTACCAAGGCAACAGTCGGAGAAAAGGGGCCTGGCCTTGCCCAAGAAGGTAATTTGAAAAAGCATCTCAGACCAGCCCCTTCCTAATCTCTATGAAGATAGACAGAAGAGACTTAGACTTGGACTTAGAATAACTTTATTGACACTTTAAATGTAATGTATTAGAGTGGTTACAAGAAAAAAAGTACTGACCTACATGATGGCATTGGATTTTGTTTAGCTTGATCTACCTAGTCTGGTGGCAGCACACACCAAAAGGATAAAGTGAAAGCGGGACATAATTTAAATTAATTGTATTATTATCTGGGAATTCCTGCTTGGAGAGGATGAAAGAAGGTAGCAGAAATGACACAGAAAGTTGGCACAACAGAGGAAGTAATAAGTGAAGAAGGTGGAGGAGAAATATTAGTGAAGGGTACCCAAAGTGAAACTTGGAGATGTTCAGAAACACAACTCGAGTGACTAGCAAGTTGCATGCAGGTCTCAAGCCTCAGGTTGTATATACAGGTAGTTCTTGACATGTAATTATAATGAAGTCTACCGATTACAGGTGAAAGTTGTAATTGTCATAAAACAGGTTGGTCACATGGCCCATCTGACTTTATTATCTTTTTTGTTGTGGTTGATAAGCAAACGTGGCAGTCATAAAATAAACACTGCAGTCGTTAAGCAAATACCTCAGTGATTAAACAAACACCATGGTCATTAAGTGACTTCATGGTTCCCTATGGCTTGATTTGGCCAAAAGCCAGAAGTGCTGACCCTAGGATGCTGCAAATGGGCTATAAATGCAAATATATTTATGACAGTCTATGGAGATTCTCAGTCATCCAGATCATGGTTGTCCCAAAGGTGCTTTTTTTTCCAAGAGGCAACTGGATTTTCTGTTTTTTCTTTGAAGACATTTCGCTTCTCATCCAAGAAGCTTCTTCAGCTTCAGAAAACCAGAAATTCCAGTTGCCTCTTGAAAAAAAACACCTTTGGCATAACCATATTGATGAGCGCCTCAAGTTTATGTTCTGACCTAGGTTTTCCCCAACAGCACAAAGCTGAGTCCTCATCCCGATAAACCCCTTTTATTTTAATTACAATGAATTTCCTCTCCAACAAAGTCCTGGCCAACAGTCTTTCACAATAGTTCCTAATTACAAACCTTTCTCAGGCATGGAGAGGAGCAGGCCTATATCTCTCAGATGCCGCAATACTTGGCAAGCATACCGGAATGAACTAATAGTTTCCTGCAAAGCCCCACTCCCCTTTCGCTCCTCTTTTATACTCTAGGGGAGGGGCCATTCATCATCCACCTGTGGCTTTACTTCCAAGTCAGCCCTTGTTCCTCAGCTGTTCCCTTCATCTGGCAAACTCTGCGCATGCGTACACTGGGAACAGGCTCTAGGTGTCATTCTGCCTCACTGATGTCTGACTTCAAAGGCAGCTGATGACTATCAGACGGCCCTGGCCCCATCTCTGCCTCCGACACAGAGCACTCATCAGAGCCTTTCCCAGACTCCAGGACTGGCCCATGCTCCACCCCAACCTCCTCACTGTCCGAATCTGCTGCCAGCTCTGCTGGCCGCTGTCAACAGTTTGGTCATGTGACTGCAGAGGGGCTCAACCATCAGAATTTCAGAATCAGATTGTAAGTAGCCTCAAAGCAGGTCCAGCGTAATATTGAACGATAGCTAAGCGACTGGTCATAAGTCAAAGATTTACCCATAGTTGTGGTATAGAAAATTTCACCTTGCAGCAGAATGAGACTCAGTGTTGTTCTCTCCTCCTCTAGCCCATTATGAGGAAGAGAATCCAGCTTGCTCTTCTTTTTTTTTACCAAATCCATGCATATTATTTGCTATGTGCAAGAAGACTTCGTGGCAGGCGCAGATTGGCGATGCTATCCAGCAATACATCATCAGGGCAATGACCTTTTGATTAGAGTTTATACAAATACATCATGAAAGCCTGGCTGATCAGCAGGCTGCTTTTCCGATGATGCATTCATGTCATAGATCATCCAGGTGTCACTGAAGGATGATGGATTTATCGCCTCTCTCGGTGGAATGCCATTGCTCACCCACAGAAGACTTGCATGGCAGGAACAAAAGCAGGGCTTTAAAAATGTTCTGTTAAAAAGTCTATTAATTTTTCTTTTTTTTTTCCAAGAAAGAGATTCAGAGATGGGGAAAAGAGACAGGCAAGCACTGAACAAGATTGCTACGTTCCCCAAATAAAAAAAATTGAAGAGCCCTGTTGTGTTGTTTTAGAGTAGACTATGGACCATCTCATCCAATTGCATAGACCACTATAGCTGGGAATAATGGGATATGGGTAAACGTCTTCCAAGAGCACTAAGTTGCAAAAAGTCTGATCTTATCCTACATTTTGCTTCCATCAGCATTCCAACTAGCATCTGTGAAAGGAGGCCATGATGGTTAACTGATTCCTGTTGCTTGCTCCAGAGCTATCTTGCATTTGCATGTATTATTTCCTAGCTTGGATTTGAAATGTATACATCGATAAATTCATTTTGTATCAATCACTGAAATATCTTATCCTCCCAAAGTACAAGCTGGATTATAATAGTGGTTCAGGAATTGAATTAAGACCTGAGATACCTCAGTTCAGGTCTAGTGTAGAATCATAGGGTGGGAAGAGACCTGGAGATTTTCTAATCCAACTGCATTCCCGGGACAGGAATCCTTGTAGCATCCCAAATGACTGTCCATACTTTCTTTAAAGATCTCCCAAGATGAAGCCATTTCATTGCTTAATAGTTCTCCTGTCAGAACATTTCTCTTTATTTCTAGTCTGGATCACTCTCTATAAAGCTTGCATCCACTGGTTCCTTAGGCAACAAAGCAGATAAATCTATACCCTATTGCCTTGTGACAGCCCTTCAAGTATTGGAAGACTGCTACTATGCCTCCCCTTAGCTTTCTCTTCTTTAGGCTAAGCATCCCAAGTTCCTTGACCCATTCATCATAGGACAAAGCTTTCAGCTAAATCTTTGACCATGGAAACTCACTGTGTAATTTAAACCAGCCACACACTTTCTCAATCCATCCTATGTTAAAGGTTTATTACAGAAGGGATCAACATGGAAGAAGATAATATATATTGTCCTACGTTCCTCAAAGAAAATCAAGATATAAGATGAACACATAAATAATTCTTCCCAAATAATATGTAATATAGGAACATAAAATACTAGAAATGGCATTTATTTATTTTACATAGTTTGTAGCCCACCTCCATGTTAAAAGACTATGGATGAATATTAATACACCCCCATATCAAAAGACTATGGATGAATACTAATACTAATTATTATGGTTGGTCCTATAATCAACCACATTTTCAGACTGAATTTAGCATTTTATCTACCAAACAAATCCTTCCCAAGGAGATGCAATAGGCAGCTGTTGTTTGATGGCATTAAAGGTATTTTCATAGGATGTAAGCTTATTCCAAGTAAAGCTGCCTTTTGGAATTGACCAGTCATGATTTTGACTACGTTGATGGTGTCCAAGTGGTGTTCCAGATGTTTTGGAATTGTACCCAAGCCACCTATTACTATTGGAATTATCTTTGCTTTCTTTGGCCACAGTCATTCTACTTCTATTTGCAGATCTTTATATTTTACGATTTCCTCCAATTCTTTCTCTACTACTTTTCTGTCTGCCATGTTCGCTTTTTTGTCTTTCTTATCAACAATTGTTAAGTCTGGGGTGTTATGTGGCAAATGCTTGTCTATTTGAATTCTAAAGTCCCAGAGCACTTTAGTTTCTCCATTTTCATTATTTTCTATTATTACTATCAAAAAAGAATCATAGAAATCAACTTAGCTTCAGATAAACACCAGTAATACTTAACCAAGGTTGAGAGCTCAGTGCAACAAGATAGTCTACAACAATCTTCTAATTGCTTTGAGGAAGGGACCTTTATAGGCTCCTGGGGACAGTTTTGCCAATAATGTAACAGAGTTTCTATTATTCTAGTTCAGTGCTGTTGAAAAAGAAGGCAAAATACCCTCCAGCCAAAGCACTTTTGCAATAAATCTCTTTCTTTTGGTTGCGATTGTTGTAATACCGTAGCTATTGTCTAGGCACAAGCAATGGCATTTTGTCAGTCTCAGTGAACTTCCTTTCCCACTAGGACAAAGAGGGTACCCTTCAGGACAGCTGCTTGTTGCAATAATTAAAAGAAAGAGGGGAGCTGATTGTGAAATCCACTGTGATGAATTTGAAACCAGGCCCGAGGACCAAGGACAGGATGGAACCCCTGTTATAGATCATAATTAATATGGCCATGCAAAATCTCCTTGGGCAGATGAGCACCAGCACAGGGTGATTTTAAGAAGCCTATTAATTCCAATAAGCTCACTTTTTCCTTCCATCTGGGTCAATACATCCTCATTCAAGTTAATGAAAGGTACATTGGTTTGGAAAGTAGGAATGAAGCAGCAAGCATCTGTGGATAGTGTTCTGTGCCGAATGAAAATTAGCAGCTTAATAGGCTGAAACCTGGCAGCAAGGGTCGGGGTAATTTATAATCTGCTCTTTAAAAATCACGGTCTGCTCCAGTGGCTTTTTGAAAAGTGGCCTCTGGGAGGTGGGAGGGGATTTGACTGGGTCATGATCACGGCTAATCAATAGAATTCATTGGGTGCTAATATATACCAGCAGCCTCCAAGAGAACTAATTAAGTCCTCATCAAAGGCTTCACATTTCCATAGGGAAGGAAGCCAAATTTAAATTGCAGCTTCATCTGAACATTCTTGAAAGAGGAAGGATGGCAGTGTCAGACACCTGGCCTTTGGTCTAAGCCATGGATCAGCATAGTAGAGCTATCCTAAGACCGCTTTCCACAGAAAATTGCAAAAAATTGTAATGATGTTCTAGGTTGATAAGAATACAGGTCAATGAAAGTTCCCTTTTTGATGCCTTGTCAGTGACTGCTGGTGTGATTTAGTGATGAATGTGGAGTGGACAGACCCTTATTCATCCTTAGCCACATCAAGTAACTTTGAGCCAATCATCTCTCTCAGTCCCAAAGGTGCTTTTTCAAGAGGCAACTGAACTTCCTTGTTTTTCTTTGAAGATGTTTTGCTTTTCATCTAAGATGCTTCTTTAACTCTCCTGCTGAGGAGGTGAAGAAACTTCTTGGATGAGAAGTGAAACATCTTCAAGCAAAATAAAAAAAAGTACAGTTGCCTCTTGAAAAAGCATCTTTGGGACAACCATGACCTGGATGAGTGAGAATCTCCATACACATTCTCTCTCAGTCCAACTCACCTCAAAAGGCCTGTTGCTGGGAAAGTAGAGAGAGCACCATATAAGTCACCTGGAGCTCTTGCCCAAAAGGCAGGATTCAAAAATCTAATAAATAAATATCCAAGTTTGGTCTGCATCACATACAAAAGGTAACACTGTGTCAAAATCTGCACTTCTCAGCTGCCCAAATGTGTCTTCTCCTATGGAGATTCTCAATCATGCAGGTCATGTGTCCCAAAGGCCCTTTTTCTAAAAGGCAACTGGACTTTCTTGGTTGTGTCCTTTGAAAACGTTTCACTTCTTATCCAAGAAGCTTCTTCAGTTCTAACTTCAGTCCAGTGAAACATTTTTTGAAGAAAAAAAAATAAGAAAATCCAATTGTTTTTTAGAAAAAAGCACCTTTGGGACTTCCCCTAAAAAGAGCTCCTGATTTTCCACCTTGCCTTCATTGAAGCATAGAGTTCAAAGGGAACTTAGAGGTTCTCTAGTCCAACCCTAGATCTGCCCTGGATCTTCCAGAACATCTCTGATAGTGCTACGTTTGTCTTAGAAATGTTTTCTTGCTGTGATGTGATAGAAAATGTGGTTGCTATGGCTCTCTATTGATAAGAAAGCACCGTCGCTCTCTTTGCTCCTTCTTCGATTGTCCCACTTTCTCTCTGAGTGTCCCTCCTTCCCCCGAAGAGATTCTTGGGGTGTATTCTTCCCTGAGTCTGAAATAAAACCAAGCAGATCCCGGAGGCTGCAAAATACAGTACAGAAAGTGTACAGTAAAAGTCTGGTTTGGATGCTTTAAAGCCCCTGGAATATGTTAAAAGCTCTTGTAGATGCCAGGGTCGTGCACCACAAAGGTGGCAAGTTTAATTCCTTCTGTTTAAAAGACAGCTTGAAAAAAATAATAATAATCAGACTCCTGTGCAAAAGGAAGACTTCCACAAGCAGCAGGACAAAACCTCCATGAGTTAAGGAGGTAGAGAGGCTTGAAGCCGAAATCACCTTAAAGCTGATTGGCAAAGAGGATTTCAGAAAAGCTTCTAACATGACTTGTGGAAAAATGCAAGCGAAGAGGCAGAAGGGAGGCATCTCCAAGGCCAACTTAATTGATAATGTTACACTCGGGGTTAATCCCCTTAGAGCTAAATTTCTAAATCCAAGCATGAGAAAAGAAATGTGGCATGAAGCAACTCTTTGGGGAAGAATGTGGTTTATTTATCATTCTCCACCTTCCCCAACCTGATGCCCTTTCCAGTGTGTTCAGTTCTGGCTATCACCCATCACAGCTGGAATGGATATGATGCCCAGTAGCAATAGGATTGTAGCCTTAAGATACTGAGAGATTCAGGAAAGTTGGTTAATATACAGTGCTGAAATTCGAGACTAATTCCTAGTTCTTTGCCTGCACAAAAATCTGGAAAAGAACTCAATTAGTAGTGAAACTATCATCCTCCAGCTAAAGTCTACACCTCATCTACAGCTGGGAGATAAATGCCCCCTTCAAAACAACCATTACCTTCCATCATATCTGCCACTTTTTACCTCACATACATTAATATGGAGGTTCGCTATCTGAGAGAATGTGTTTATATAGGCATGAATCTTACAGCACCTTTTCAGACTAATATTTTTTAAAGGCTACAGCTGTCATGAGCTACAGCTTACTTCATCTGATGAAAGCATATGCCTTTTGGTAAATTTGGTTCCACAGTGGTCATTAAATGAATCGCTCATGGTCATTCTAATTTTTGGCTACTAGAAGACAAACACTGCTCTCTTCCTACAGTGTGTTTTGCCCAATGACCCTAAGTTTTATCCAGTCCAAAGCTTTGGTTATGAGCATGATGAAGTCCGACATGATATTCTACATTAATAATAATGCCTAAAGAGTTTGAAAAGTGTACAGCGCACAATTATTTTTAGGACATCCTAATTACTGTAACTAATATATACATATCTCCAAGTCATTATTCTATGCAAGGCAGCCAAAATCCTTTGCTCCATTGACCGCCAAGGAATTAGGTACTAAATGAACAGTTTGCATACTGGTAGTCCTCAGTTAACTACCATAATTGGAACCTGCGACTTTGTTGCCAAGCCACATGGTTGTAAAGTGAAAAATCATGTGACCATTCTGAGTCTAGATGAAATGAATGACATACAAGTCAATCAAACAAACAAACAAATAAACAAATAAACAAACAAACAAATGAATGGTGTTTTCTGCTGAGACAGTGAACTTCTGGTCCATCACACACAGCTTTCTGTTGTGAAATTCATCTTCATCTACAACTCATCTCAGTTCAAACCCAATTTATTGAGTCCTGTAGCAACAGGGGAGTGGCAAAGCAATAGGATGAGAGCACTGGCAATTGTAGTCACAAACCTGCATTTGGGTGGCCCTTGGACCAGTGGCCATTCATCTTAGTACCCAGTTGAGATGTCCAGAAGTACTCAACTTAACTGGGCAGCCCTTCTAGGATACTGCCCACTCTCACATGAGGGAGGGGGTTATAAAAGGTATCCTAAACATTACCTATCCACAACAACATCTGGCTAATTAACAGCAGCTAGCAGATCATCTCCTTAACGGTTGAACATCAAGGAAAAAGAATCAAAGTAAATTCATTTTGGGAAGCTGAAACATCCAAACCTTGCAGGATAGAGACAAGGTATCAAGCCTGAAAGACAAATAGCATTCATAGCAGCCAAATTTTACTGTTATAACATTGACTTTGCTGTCAGTCATAACAGGCTGGCAGCTGAATGTCCATTACAGGAAACAGTGAGTGGATATACATTCTTTTGGACAAGGAAACCACAGACAGACTAAAATACTTATCGTAATCAAAACTGGCCTGTTGAAAAAAAAAATCTCTACCCACCTGACTAAATGAAGGCATCATGAAGTTGATTCAGCTATTCCATGATGAGACCGGTTCTTTACAATGGTGATACATCCGCTATATTTGCCATATGCAGTGGGGTAAAACAGGATTGTGTGCTATTCTGTCAGGCCTGGTCAAAGAACGATGTAAAACAATCCAGCCAAAGTTCACTTCTTTATTTGCTAACACTGCATAGGCAGAATCCTGCCAGACTAAACCTATACTATCCCAAGCTAAAAGATAAATCCTGGGAGATTCTAGGGAGTGGCTATCCAAAATCTCTTCCCAGATTCAGCTCTGGACTGTGCTGTCTCACCACCTCGACCCCTTGGGATGTACATCCTGGGGAACTGCTTTGTTACTGTTGTCCATCACATAGATAAAGTCTTATTCAATGTGTTCTTCACTTGCATATTGTGAATGCCTGGAGCTCAAGAACAGCGATTTATAGTTAATGCTGAACTAATTTTTAGATGCTGCTATGTTCTTTGGCCTGACTATCAACCTGAACAAGACTGAAATACTTTACCGGCCCATGCTAAATACCAAGACAGTAGAACCAAAAATCATTGTTGATGATACCCAGCTAACAAATGTAAACAGCTTCAAATAGTTGGGAAGCACGATCTCAAATGATGGGGTGATAAACAAAGAAATTGACTCCAGGATCAATAAGGCCAGTCAGGCTGTGAACTAGAGTGCTCAATCGATACAAAATGCATATCGCCACAATACTGAAAATATATAGAATTGTAGTAATCCCTCCCCTTCTATATGGATGTAAGTCCTGGAACCTGCACGGAAGACACGTCAAACAATTGGAGAAAATTCACATGTGTGATCTACATACCATCCTTGGCATTTGTTGATATGCCTCTACCTGGGGGTCTTGGATTGCACAGAGTCCTCCGGCATTGAATATCTGATTATCAGAGCTCAGATGAGATGAGTGGAACACATCATCAGAATAGATGGCTACCATGTGCTTTGCCAGTTATTCTACAGTCTACTGAAGTCTGGGGGAAGACCTTGAGCATGGAAATACTACAGATTATGAAAAAAAACTTCTACATCAGGGGTGCCCGCACTTTGTAAGCTTGTGAGCTACTTACGAGACACGAGAAGGGAAGCGCTCGCCCCCACCCTTCTGCGCATGCACACGCTCTCCCCCACGCTTCTGTGCATGCGCGCGCTCCCCCATGCTTCTGCGCACGCTCCCCCCACGCTTCTGCTCCCCCCTCCCATGCGATCTACTCACGATGCGATCGACGCACACTCCCTTCGCGATCGACTGGTTGATCGCGATCAACCAATTGGGCACCCCTGCTCTACACCATGTGACATCCCACCAAGGGAACTAGAAGCTGCAGCTGTTGACAGAACACACTAAAGAGCCTTGTGCTATGAAGCCTCCAACAGCGTTGAAGGCAGGTGCCACCAAAAATTATAGAAAACCATGAGCAGCATCACAGAATAACACCACGGTTACTATAACAATGGGTTTTTCAGTGCCCCCACTGTGCTAGACTCAGAGCTTCCAGACTGGAAGTTCAGAACCATTTCGGTGTACACAGATGAACTGCATAACAGCATCTCTTCTTCAAACCCAAAAGACTGCCATACACTTCCCTTTCCCCACCCCTCCGCCCCATCTTTCCTTTTCTTTTTTTTATGCAAATTCTGCATTATAAAAAAATCAAAAGCTAATGAATATTGATGCTGGGATTTGTCTTACAGGAAAGTCTCATAGAAGATCATCACGTTCAGTGGAATTTCTGGAGAGAATTTAACAGATAACAGATAATCAGAGTTGGAAGGGACCTAGTAGGTCATCTAATCCAACCCCCTGCCCAAGCAGGAGACCCTACACCATTTCTGACAAGTGGCAGTCCAATCTCTTC
>JAOYMU010000001.1:142382259-142395582 GCA_025802295.1 Psammodynastes pulverulentus | reverse complement strand
GCCTCCCTCCCTCTCATTTCTGTTTTTTGTGTTTTACCTTCTCAGGCCAGGCAAGGAGCAGGGCCAGCCAGTGGTGGAATCACCCAACAGGGAGCCACAGCAGAGGGCCCAAAGAGCTGCATGTGGCTCCAGAGCTGCGGGTTGCTGACACCTGAGCTATACAGTTGAAAAATCATTTGAATAATGAAGGGGATTGTGAAACTGTTCTCTTTTCTTGGCCTCAACATCTGGTCCTATGAAGACACAGGACTTTTAAAATTCAGCATAGATTGCTTGTTTACTGTTCTACAATTTGTTTCTTTAAAAACAGTTGAAAGAGAACATAGACCAGCTTTTTACAAAGTTTGTGGATGAAGGAAAAGCCACCATACGCCTAAAAGAACCAGCTGTGGATATTTGTCTTAGCAAGGTATGAAATCAGCTCTAGATGCAAGTAGACCAAGTCACATAATTTTTGCCTGTAAAATTAAAGAAAACTTAAAGGGTATCTTGGCAGTTCCATTTGAATTGGAGGGGTGGGTGGAGAATGAGGAAGAGAGAAATATTGAAAGTAGAATAATCACAGTTGAAGTTTATATACAGTAGTTTGAAGGCAGCAAGAAAAAAACTTCATTAATGAATTTAAGAAATTACAGTTGGCAACTTTAGAACTTCTAATCAATAGTGCATATCTATATATCTGTTTGAAAGTAATGACCAGATTAAAGGCTATAGTACCTTTTACTAGTAGTGATATTAAATGCTGTTTTCATTTGACTTGTTTTAGACATGAGGTGATTGACATGAGGTAAAATATAAGTTAAAAAAACAATTCTACTTTTCAGTGTTTTAAATATACATAAAAGCATTCAGAAATCCAAGTATAATAAAAGCTGAAACAATGATTATCATGTCTTTGAATAAATTTGGGGGGGTGTCTTTTGTATAAATATGTTTAGGATTTTTATCTCTCAATTATGGGATCAGTCTTGTTTTTTTCAAGCTATTGTGACAAAACTGATTATTGTAATCAAAATAATGCCATACAAACTGCTGTGTTTTCTCTTTTGCTTTCCAAGAAAGAAAATAACTTCTTGCTGCCTCAGTGCTTTTATTTCCTAATTTAGAAAATTATGTATTTCTCCTCCCAAAGAAATCCAAGTGAATTACACATGTTGCTTAACTTTGTGCACCATTTTCTTTGCAGGCAAATGTTAAGGAGCTGAGGACTTTCCTTTATGCAATGAAATTGGCTCATCAAGGCACCAAAGAGGAAACTTTACCACTTTCTAAGCTGGTGTCACCAAAGGCCTCTGAAGTTGAAAAACCAAAAACTAAGATGACCATAACATCAAAGAAGGATTATCCTTTAACTCAGAATTTCCCATACTCTCTGGAGTATCTCCAAGCCTCCTATTGCAAATTAGCTCGTATAGATATGCGCATGCTTTGCCTGAGAAGCCTTCGGAAACTGGACTTGAGCCACAATAGTATTAAACAGCTCCCAGCAACTATTGGGGATCTTGTTTGCCTTCAGGAGCTCAATCTACAGGACAATCACTTGGAGTCATTCAGTGTGGCTCTATGTAACTCCACTCTCAAAAAATCACTTCAGTCTCTGGATATCAGCCAGAATAAAATCAAAGCGTTGCCTGCACAGTTTTGCTACTTGCAGAAACTCATACATTTGAAGTTAGACGATAATAATCTGATCAGATTGCCATTCAAGATTGGTCAACTATCACATCTCCGGTTCTTATCTGTGGCTCGTAATAAACTACCATTTTTGCCCAGTGAATTTGCTAAACTCTCACTCGAGAGCCTGGATTTATTTGGCAATCCTTTTGAGCAGCCGAAGCCACTTGTTCCTGATATACACTTAAAAATACCACTGACTTTACTAGAATATTCTGCAAGGGCAACTATCAATTACAGGTAAAAGGGGCAGGGTCTAATTTAAATTCTTTTAAAAAAAATCATTTTCCCAATTTCCTAGTTTAACATTTTAATTGGCAAGAGGAATTTTGAGAAGAGTGATGTTTGTTGTTGTTTTTTTAAATGGCAAAGTGTTCATTGGTTTATATATAAACCATCTGGTTTGCTTGCTATGAGCTACAAGGGCCATGGAGTGGGTCCAGCTGTGCATGAGGGAGGCAAATATATGCTTTATATAGAGTCGCAGAGCAAGATTTTGACTTATATAGGTGCTCTGGTATACACATTAGTCTGAGGATATTGGAAATAATACGTATTTGATTGAAAGGGTAGATTATAACATACTCCTTTATTAGCATATGGTATTGTTATACTAGCCAGGAGACAACACTGCTAATTCAGATTAGTAATAGATTCAGAGCTGGCAGGAATCTGATCGCCTGCACAAAGCACCAGCTTTTCTCCCCACTGATGTGGTTACACACATAGAACATGCTTTCTAACTGCTGTGGGGCGAAGGGCAGGCACTGAGATGAGTGACAGCAGCTCACCTGCCATGTAGTGCTAGGTCTCAAACTGTTGGTGCAAAGGCCATCTCCATTTCTCCGATATCATTAAGCCACTGAGCCACTATGCCTCCTATATTGTTTAATAAAATTTATTCACAATAACCAAATGGTAAAACCAATATTCCAAAATAATTTAGATGTTTAATGAGCATAATACAAGTGGTCATATTATAATTCCTCACTGAAAATGCTCAAATTATGCAATTTATCTCTCATGCAGTGGCAAGATAGGCCTGTGTTCATTTCCATGTTGCAAACGGGGGCTTTGTCACAGTTGTAGCTCTGTATCATTGTATGTACAACCACAATTCATTTGGCTTACAACCACAATTCAGCCCAAAATTTCTGTTGCTAAGCAAGACAGTTAAGTGGGTTTTCTTGACACAGTTAGGTAAATCACTGCAGTTAAGTTAGTAACATGGTTGCTAAGTGAACCTGACTTCCCCATTGATGTTAATTGTCAGAAGGTCACTGCAACCATCATAAAGAGTTGCCAAATGTCCAAATCTTGATTACATGACCTTGGGGATGCTGCAATGGTCATAAGTGTGAAAAATGCCCATAAATCACTTTTTTCAATGTCCTATTTTGAATGGTCATTAAATGAATGGCCGTAAGTCAAGGACTACCTGTTTATCATTTCAATTGTTTGCTATTCTTAGTCTACCCCTTCTTTCAGGGCAACCTCATTGTTTGCTTCCATTAGTCAGCTCTAAGTAAAGTAACTACATATATGTCTTTATTAGCTAGAAATACTTCTAGACCAGTAAAATATGAAAGTGTTGCATAGTATTAGATTTCCCAATTTTAAATCAAAATAGCACACATAGCAGTCCATTCTTTTGTGTCTCCCATAATAATCACCCTCAAAAATAGACAGGGTTGTGAAAGTTATTTGTTCAAGGTCATGAGTAAACTACTTTGGCTAAAAGTGCCTCAATTTATAATCCCACGTTAAATCATTATACCTCAGTTCAAACTGTCTGAGAAATGGATTTTAGGAAAATTGTATTATATCTAAAATATATTTCCAAGTTTTTTTTTAAATTTAGTTTCACATTCCATTAACTTCTTCACATAGCACATTTTACCAATGTTTTAGGGAATTAAGTCTATTTAATATGAATGCCATTTTCTTTTTTGTAGGATCCCATACGATTGCCACATTCTTCCTTATCACCTTTGCGAGGATCTTGAGATGTCAAAAACTTGTCAGTGTGGACAGGCTTGCTTGACCTGTTTCATTCAAACAAGTGTGACTATGAATCTGCACAGTGTGGCCCACACGGTTGTTCTTGTGGATAATATGGGAGGCACAGAGGCCCCCATTGTTTGCTATTTCTGCTCTCTCACTTGCTATTCTCAGTTTCTGGATAAACGTCTGCAAAGTATGAGGTGATCAGATTATAATCTGAGAAGTTTTATTGAGCAAATGCTAACTTCTCTTTTTTACTGGAAGAAAAGGAAACAAGGCTTCTCATCTGTGAACCATCTCCTTTTTATTATCTGAAGACTGCAAAAAGCGTTTAAACACTTTAAAGTATTAGATATTATCCCTGATGCCAGGTACAAGTTCCTGCCTAACTCCTGTTTAATGCTGTGAATGGAATAGCCAGAGCTCACATCCTCTCAGCTGGGAAAAATTCCTTTTCTATTCTTATTTTAGCACTATTTTTATAAAACCATTAGTAATGTTTTTCTGGGTAAAACAGATATTTTCAGAGATGCTGTAAAACACAGTTTTTTGAATGCAGAAGTTGCAATCATTTTAGAAAAAAATTAATTTATAAACTTTTTTGAAAATGGGAAGTGCTAAACTCTCATGACAGTATTTGGTATTTTTTAAAATAAATGCACACTTTGTGCAATCTGTATATGCCTATCAAAGGAGTTTGTCACACCAATGTAACCATATTTACAAACATTTTGATTCAGAACGGTAGCATTTTTAAAGTCGTTTACTGTAAAGATCACATATTACAGTTTGTATACAATAATTTATTGACTACAAAATACAATTTACAGTGTTTTTATAACGTAGACAATAATTTCCAGATATCAGTTGAAATTTTAAAATTGACATAGGATTTATTACCAGGTCAGATGGAAATTGTGCTTGGAATAAAACATGGTGCTTTAACTACACCACGAATCTAGAAATTTATTTCCAGTCTCAGAGAAAAAAACAGAAGTTATCTTGTTACTATAGGAAATAAAACTTCTTAACTTTAATATCTAGAAACCAGAAAATTGATTTCTAGCTCCACTTTAGGCAAGAACAACTAGCTGGATGACTGAACAGTCTCTCAGCATATTTCACATTTCATTTTCACATTTCACACACATCACCTTTATACTAAAAACATCATGAATATAGCTTATGCAAAACATCATTGTTCTGCTTTGCGGTAAACATGAGCTCACAAGGAAAGAAGATGAATTAAAAGGGAGCTGACTGCTTTCAAGAAGGGAGCAGGCAGGAAATGAGAAAAAGTTCTCCAGCAGAGATCTTCGGTGGCCCAGAGCACATTTATACTGTACACACGATTGACTGATTCGTGCGAAGCGATTCCTCTTTCCAAGAGCCCTACGGAAACCATTCGACTCAAGATTACGGCCGCTCCGGCGAACGAAGCGGGGAGTCCGGATCCGGAAGCCGCGCCTAGAGAGGGAGGTCCTGGGGTTGCTGCAGCCCCGACGGAGGTAGCGTGGCCGGCTGGCGCGTCCGGGGCGGAGCCGCTCGGGTCCCTCCTTCCTTCCCTCGCTCGGTCGCTCGCTCATTCTTCATCCGGCTGCGCCGCCTCTTTCGTCTCCGGCCAAGAAAACGAGGGAGAGGATGCGCGCGCGGCGGCGGCGGTCCGAGCAGTCGGGCACCGGAGAACCTTGGGGCGCTCGGTTGTTCCGCTGATGCGCGCCAAGGGGCAGGGGGCCGCTCCAGGCCCGGCTCGAAGCCACCGCAAGTGAGGCACGAGGAAGGCGCAGGAGAAACCGGAAACCTCCCGGACCATGAGACTCCGCATATACAAGCGCAAAGTGGTGGCGCTGCTGCTGGTCTTGGGCGCCGCCGCCTGTGCCTTAGTGCTTTGGGGAGGGACAGGCGAGGCCGGCGGCGGCAGCACCAGCACCAGCAGCAAACGGGAAGAAGCCGCGTCTCCGCCACCGCTCCCGGGAGATCGACCGTTGCCACCGGCGGTTACCAGCAGCAGCCTTCCAGTTAATAGCGGGCGTCACTCCAATTCTTCTTCGATATCGCGGGAAGAGGCGGCGGCGGCGGAACTGAATCGCACCCTGCACTACCGGTCTCTGGTCTACCGACTCAACTTCGACCAGCCGCTTCGCAACGAGGCGCGCTGGCGGCCTGGCGCGGGCGGCGCCGGCGAGGTGGCTGTGGCTCTGGTGGTGCAGGTGCATGAGCGCGCCGAGCACCTCCGGATCCTGTTGGACTCGCTGCGACGCGCGCCCGGCGTGGAAAAAGTGCTCCTCGTGCTTAGCCACGACGTGTGGTCCGCCGAGTTGAATGCGCTGGCCGCTTCCGTGGACTTTTGCGCGGTCCTGCAGATTTTCTTCCCCTTCAGCTTGCAGCTCTATCCGGGCGAATTCCCAGGCACGGACCCACGCGATTGTCCACGCGACGTGGGCCGAGCGGCAGCGCTGGCCAGGGGCTGCCTCAACGCTCATTACCCCGATGCCTTTGGCCATTACCGTGAGTCTAGTTTCACCCAAACCAAACACCACTGGTGGTGGAAGCTTCACTTTGTGTGGGAGAGGGTGCGTGCTCTGCGGGAACACCCAGGCTTGGTGGTCTTTTTGGAGGAGGACCACTACCTGGCACCTGACTTCTACCATGTCCTGCAACGCCTCTGGACCCTGAGACAGCGTGACTGCCCTGAGTGCCAGTTGCTGTCCTTGGGCACTTATGCCACTGTGCGTGGCAGCTTTGCTGGCCGAGCTGACAAAGTGGAATTGAAGACATGGAAGTCCACAGAGCACAACATGGGCATGGTGTTTGCTAGGGATACATACCAACATCTGATTGGCTGCACTGATGCCTTCTGCACCTATGATGACTATAACTGGGACTGGACTCTGCAGCATTTGACTGTAGGATGCCTTCCTCATTATTGGATGGTGCTGGTTCCAGAGATCCCCCGAATCTTCCACACTGGCGACTGTGGCATGCACCACAAAAAATCTTGCCAACCCTCTGTTCAGAGTGCCAAAATTGACTCGCTGTTAAATAGCAATCAACAATACTTATTTCCTGAAACCTTAACTATTAGCAAGCGGTACTCAATGACCCCTTTGAGCCCCCATGTGAAAAACGGGGGTTGGGGTGATATTCGGGACCACGAACTCTGTAAAAGTTACCCAAGATTACAGTAAAAGAAGGAACATTGAGTCTTTGTCTCTGTTGGACTGACTAGTGGTCTTTAAATACTCAAACATAAAATACTTGGAATTTGCTTCTAGTTTAATATGGACAGCAATGGTTGCAGAAGATGTCATTTGGTAATTAATTTTGGATACTGAATAATTATGTGGAGCAATGCTCAAAATAAAAACTATAAATGTCTACTTGTTTACTGGAAATAAGAGGTTGTTTTTTTTTACAACAGATCTAGTCCCTTTTATAAGACATTCCCAACATCTTCAAACTTGTTTTTAACAAAGACAAACATTGTAGATGCAATTGTATCTATGGGGGCCCTGTCAGTCCTTTGCTATTCAATGTCCACAAGTTTTCAAAAGTTAGCTTTTAAGTTTGTTTTGTAACTTACTCTTCCCTCCCCCCCCTTTATCTTTACAGTATGATTCTCTGCTTACTCAGTATTCCATTTCTATAACCTTTTACCGACTTGTTTGAAATTTGATACCTTAATACCTGCAAAAAGCATTGTCTTATTTTCTATGTGCTTATGTGAGAAAAAATGAAATTGGTTTCTTTTAATGTAGAATTATGCAGCTTTTTTAATTATGCCAAAATAAAAAATCATGTTTTTGTAGTACAAATTTCAATGGTTTTGATAGGATCCATTTTATTTGAATTTAAATATCACAAATTAAAATTTTCAATACACAAATGTTAGCATAATTCAGTGCCCAAAATAACACATGTAAACAGCTCTTTTTTAAAAAATATACTATTTATTTCCTATTGAAATAGTCTAACTTTTAGATTTGGCAGCCTAATGTAATTACAGAGCATTGAGTATCGAATTTGAATGTTAGAAAAATAATTAGCACATTCTAAAGTATCTCGATATGTGTTAGGCTTAATATTCTAAAAAAACCTTGCTTATGGAAACAAGTCCCAATTTAATTAAAGTATATGCTCAGCTCTATGATAGAATTTGTCTCAAATTTCTTCTAGGCAATCCACATAAAAGTTCATTATGCCAACAAATATCCTAAAATACATCCTTAGTTTTTAACCCCAAAAATCCAGAATTTATTACTTGTTCAAACAGATAATAGAAATTTTCGGACAAACTAGCTTAGTCTTAAAAATATATTTTTGATAAATTATATTTGAAAAATGACACCCAGATTGTATTAAACTAGGAGGAATTAACAGAAAAACTACAACACCTTTCTGTATCTTGTTTTTTTGCCTTTCTGAAATAAAGATATTTTTAAGATTACAAAAGGAAGGACTTATTAGATTTTATAAAATCTCTTACAGTTTTATTTGAATATGCAGACAGAACTTTTAAGTTAAATAGATGAAAGACTGCAAACTATTTTAAATCATTCTTATTTAGAAGGGAGTTAGTTAAAATTTCTGGTTTGTAATATCTGCAAAATGGAACAATCCAATTAAAACTAAGCACAGCTAGGAACCACATATGGTAAGTCACTGATGAAAGTTAATTTACTTCATGGAAACTGTAATCTTGACTTCGTAGTGTTTGCTCTGTGCAATGTCGCTTGCTAATTTCCAGCAAATTATCAACAGCACCAAAAGTCATTTTCTACCTAATGGATAATTCTGGGGCATAATTAAAAGTTGGCTTAAGCAAGGAAATTTAATTAAGTTGACATTTAGAACAGTTTTGTTATTGCATACTGTGTAGTTTTAGATATTATGATAGTTTAACTGGATTTCAATGACAGTTTTAATGTTGTGATTTGCATATTCAAAAGAATAACAATTTCAAATATATATTATCTAACAATATATTTTTATGGGGTACCTACCTTATTGTTTGCATAGGTAAATCTTCCCATGATTATTTAATGACATTACTTACACTTATATGACTTACACTTAACAAAAACAATGGTTGTTGTGACAAAAATAGGACAATGCTTACAAAATGTCTTTAAACTAAGCTTTGAAATTCTTTGAAAATTTAAGTAAATGAATTGGCAATCCAGCAGCATAAGAGTCCTAGCCATGTTACAGATAAATCCATTTGATTTCAATGGTTTCATTTTACAGTTACCACTTTTTCATACCCCCCATAAAAAGGCCTCCAAAAGACTGAAAAGGTTTGTAAACCAGACAGCAATTAATTGTTAATAATCTTTATTCTCTTCCCTACCTGTAGGATGCTAGATAGCATGAGACCACGCAAGCAGGGTAAACACACAGTTGAAAGCAATTCTAACAGCAGACTGTGTGTAAAATGTGATCTAGTTTTGGAAAATGTTTACTGGGTTATTATTTGCCATATGGCTGAAAACTGGAAAAAACAGAATGGGATATTAAAAATAAGGAATTGGAAGCCCATCAGAATTAGGTTTTACAAACATAAATGGTCACAGTAATTAGCTTCATTTCAGACAATCTTGTCAAAAATTTAATGTCCAGTCTTCCCAGTTAAGCATGGCTCATAAAGGAGTTACATGTTTGCACAAAAAATATGTTTGCAGTTTATTTATAAGTCAAAGTGTTTGCAGATTTTTTGCAGATTCTGCATGCTTTCCTAACTTGTGCTTTCCTAACTTGTGCCATCTAATTCGGATCAGGATTTGCCTAGCTTTAATGAAGTGCCTATTTTTTTTTGAAATTCAGTACAAATTGGTCACATCCGAATCTTTGAACTAAATAAAGGAACAAGCAGTTTCTATTCCTTTTTTCTTCCATCAATTGAATTTCAATTTCTGTATAGCTTTGACTTGTATACTTCACAGTAAGTGCAAAACCTGAGGCAGCTGCAGACTCAGGTAAGAGTCTTATGAAACTGATTTAATCCAGTTCATACAGCAGAGCATTTTCAAAGGTGACTGCACACTGTGTTCTGTGGCAGCTTGTATACTCCACAGTACCATCTTGCATATTAGTTTCCTTTAACACAGTGGGAGCTAACCTGTTCAACTCTTTGTTCTGTGAGGACTCCTTATGTTCATTCACTTCCTCTCCTTCCTGAAGCTCAGCTTGCACTGAGGACGTGGCTCTTTTGCTTGTTGCAAAAGAAAGACCTGACTCATCTAATTTATTTATCTGCAACTTCCCCAGTATCCTCCCATTGGGATCACCAGGGTCAAGTTCCATACAATAGCTTGATCCCTTGCCAACTTGCCCCATTTTCTGCATAGTTACAAATGAACCTGAAACACTTGTGGTTTGTTTGGAGCAATTTTCTTCATCTGTTAAAAGTTTGCTATGTTCTTGTTCACTGCCCTCTCTTTTTTCTCTTCTGCCAAGTTCCAGGCTACCGTTCTCTATCTGCTGAGGAGGAGACAGAAAACAGTTCAGTTTCAACCTAAGAAACGAGCCCATTAACCAAAACAAGAACAACTTGCATTTCCTCCTTGCCTGGTCTTATCACACACACATCTGTGTTTCTACCTTTTTGCTATACTTCCTGTAAACATAGTTGCAGAGTTTCCTAACCCTGACAGCAGAATATAACTATCAAAGCAATGGGGGGGCTTGCTTAAGAGGCAATGTTGCATTATATCAGACAGGAAGTTGGTATGTGTTTAGCAAAAAAAAATCATGATTAATATATGCAAAATGTCTTCTGCCTACTCAACGCCTCAGTACCATATGGACTTTGTAGGTTCCTGGAGAAATGTTATGATTCCAGATGAAGAAGTAGTTGATCTGCTTGGTCTTTCAGCCTCTGTAATGTGCCATTTGGATCTGCTTTGTTAATTATTTAACTATTAAATGTTTACATTGATAGCCTAGCTCAATGAGAAATTTGATATGCTTCAGATGCTTGTGAGAAGGACAATTGGGAAGGGAAAGATGGACAAATATGCTTCTAAATTCTTAAAATCCAATTTACCAAGAAGTAAACTAATTATTCTCACTCAATAATTTTCATAAGCCTCCAATTATTATTTGCTAGCATCCTTCAAGGCTACATTCAAATTCCTATCAGTCAAATCAAGTTGCTGTACTGCTTGAAATATTTTAGACTTAGATAAAGGTAAAGGTTTCCCCTGTCCAGTCATGTCTGACTCTAGGGGGTAGTGATCAGGATTGTCCGAAGACATTTTCCATATAGCCATATGCCAAAGCTGCACAGAATGCTGTTATCTTCCCACCAAAGCGGTACCTATTTATCAAAGTGGTTAGAATGCAGTACTGCAGGGCTAATTCACTGCTCACTCCAGGAGTTCAGTTCGGAGCGGCTCAAGGTTGACACAGCCTTCCATCCTTCCAAGGTCAGTAAATTGAGAACCCAGATTATTGGGGGCAATATGCTGACTGTAAGCCACTTAGAGAGGACTGTAAAGCACTATAAAGTGGTATATAAGTCTAAGTGCTATTTTTATTTGCATTCTTTTGAACTGCTAAGGTAGACAGGAGCTGGGGAAAGTAACGGAAACTCACCATGTTGGCCCAGGCTGTTAGCTATCCAGCTGACAAGCTTGGTGTCTTAGACATTGAATGATCAGGCATGCCCAACATTTCATATTTCATTTCACTTTTATGGTCAAATAAAGTAGTGCATCTAAAACAATATGGCACCAACCATAACAATAAAGCAATGAGCCTCAAGTGATTATCTGAATAGATAATTCCAGCCTAGTACAATCAGAGCTAGAATTTTTGATACAATCGACTTTAGCTGGCAAGGTATAAACACGGTACAATTTGTAAATGTTTGAAGAGAATGAAAATACAATATAATAGTTGTGAAACTATAATATATAATAGCAGAATCTAAAGCATTCTTATCAAATAAAGCAGAGATGGGATTCAAATGCAGTTGTTTGCTCTTACAATTTTTTTTGCTTACTGCAGTGTACACTATTTTACACCAGTCTCAGCCAAGGAGCAAAGTCCAAAATACAGCCTGGACCTTCCCATCTGATTTAAGATAAAAACTGGCTGACATAAGGAGAATCTAAACAACACCCACAAATATAACTTCCGTATCATACAAAATTCAATGTATATTTCAGATAGAAAACTGTCTGCCTTATTCAATAGTTTTTGCTGGCTTTCTTTCACTATTTCATTTACAATTGGAATATTAATTTACATTATAGAAATTGTTTTCAGGAGGGATAGGCTCTACAAACAAAGCCTGAGAAACCTGTACATTGTTCAAAGTAATAGGTGGCAGGCCCAGAAAAAATCTAGCAAGTAAAAATCTTGATAAAGTAATTAATCATAATTTAGAAAGAACTCTTAAATAATCACTCCCAGTAACCCTGCTATCTTTTTATTAGCATCTTGAATTCTATACTCTACAAATAAATATCACATCAATATTATTAATATACTATTACTATTCATCTTATGGTTTTCTTCAAAATCTTATCTATCCACAGAATTTATACATATATCCTGTCACAAACTAAAATCTATACAGTATAGCATATGAATTCTTGTTTGGGGAGATTTAATAAATTTAATTTAGCAGAGAAAAGGGAGATGGTCAATCATTTCTTATTAGATCTGTGCAACATTCTGGAGTGCTCATGGATATGTACGTAGCACCAACTGACTCCATAAACCAAACTCACCTTTTCTTAAGCGTGCACAACTACTGTGTAGGGTAGCCACATAATGCCAAGAAAAGATAGAATTGCTTTAAGAAGTTGCAGATAGCTAGTATGTGTTCTGAAACATCTTTTACCCATTTGAATCCAAGATGCAGCTGCACAACCCGAGGTGCTTTATTTCTGAACAATGCATACTGTACAGTATTCTACTTTCCAAATCACAACATACAAAGCCCTCAAGAACATTAAGCAGGACTGGGGAGGGTAACCATAGTGACAGATCCCCTCAGTTTCAGAAACAGATAACGGACATATGCTGAATAACCATTTACCTTTAATCTGATCTGGCTTTTGCCCTCAGAGACATCCAATACTTCAATTAATGGCTTGTGTTCCTTCTCCGATTGACTGGAGCAGCACATCCCTGGGTGACTGACAAACTTATCAACATTGTTTTCAGTGATAAACCACCTTTCCTAAAGGTAAAACGAATATAGAAGGATTTAAATTTCATTTCAAATTAAAAAGCATTTGTTCTGAAGACATCACAACCACTACAATCACAAGAGTTTCTTTTTTTCTTTTTCTTCAAGGAGACTTTCATGATGCAGGGAACCTTAGACAAAAAAAGGACCCAATAATTTTTTCCCCTACAGTTGTCATACATTCTGAAGCAGCTTCTTTAATCTGTTGTTCTCCAGATGTGAAGAACTATAACTCTTAACATGACCTTTGACACCAAATTGGGAACACATGCTCTAAAAGAAATCAATTACAGTCTTTAGTAAAAATGGAAACAGCATAGGGCAAGCATGGTGCCATAATCAAGGAGCTGGACTGTCACCAAGGAGCCTACCCTCATCCACAGATGTTCACTGGGAACTTTGGGAAAGTTTTATCCCCCTCTCTCAGCCCAGCCTAACTCACA
>JAOYMU010000001.1:142346273-142361096 GCA_025802295.1 Psammodynastes pulverulentus | reverse complement strand
CTCAGCCAATCGCGCGCTATTACTTCCGGGTTTTTTTAACGCGACGGGGGGGGCGCGTTCCGGCACCTTTTGGTGCCAAAAAAAAGCCCTGCCTGCATCTAGATGTCATGAATCCATTCCAAGTACATAGGTTAGGACACTTGTATGATGTCACACATATTATTATCATTTGCTACCCACAAGGTGCACTTGTGGCCTCCAAGTCAGACACATAAAGAAAAAGTCACAATACTTCTGGATTTTGTAGCTTCAGTTCCCAGCTAACACAATAGTCAATAGAATTGTTTGGGTAGCATTTTTAGCTAATTTACAAAATATGTTAAGCTCAGTTTAAGCATACTTTTTTTTTTATACAGCTGAAATAAATTTCTACATGGGGATGTTTTCTGTGTGATTAATGTGAGGAACACATGTTCTATAGATATTTCACCAAGCAAATAATATGAAACCTACCTTTCATGGATACTGGGATATTCACATATTATATCTGCTAGGGCTTTTAAAGAATCTAAAAGCATAAAAAAGTACTGTAGTTATTTTCTTTCTCTCTTGTAAATCTTCATTTCAGAATTAGAAAACAAAACCAGAAAAATAAAAAGCCCGATGGGGTTCAGAAGGCAAATACAAACAATAATAAGCATTATTTTCTTGAAAATCAGTATTTAACTGACGCATAAAATAGAAAATAATATTATTTTTAAAAAAAACAGGAAGGTGATGGATTCCAAGTACCTTTTAGTGACTGAATTTGATTTTTTCCATATGGAGTAGAAGAAAAATTCCCACAGAAAAAAATACAAGTTGGAGGCATGGCCGAGTAACCTGGATGGAGAAACAATGACTATTATTTCTATTTGGTTTGTTGGAAAGCTCTTCTCCACTGAGAATATAATACATCACTAAGGACAAATCAAAACTTGCAACAATCTCACATACAAAAACAATAGTAGAATTCTGATGGTAAATCTATGTCTGTCATTTCATTTCATTCACTCTTTGATCTGAAATCTGTTTGTTTTGAGCTGAGAAAACCAGGAAACTGTTGTATTAACCTGGACAAATTAAGACTTCCTAAGGAAGGGCAACAAAATACATAATTCTTGGGACTGAAATATGTTTTTCTTTACTTATGCAAAACATTTATTAAAAGTTTCAGGCTGACTACCTTAGGTATTAAGAGTTCTGCTGAATCACAACTCCCTAACCCTAACCAGCATTTTTAGAAAATATTAAAGCATATTGACAATAACTCTTTATTGCTTTTGCATCCATGCTATTGTTTTTTAATAGTTCACTACGTCTGTACAGTAGGGTTTGACTTAACCACCATACTTAATAGCTGTTAATATGGCTCCTTGCTTTGTGAACCAATTTTCTTTGAGAGCTATGTAAAAAAAAAGGCTGTCAAATGGAAAATGAACTGAGATTCTCAGGTATTCTTTTAATTGTGGAGCTGAACCCATAATTTATGTGCATTCCTAAGTGTTGCCCAATTACAGAAGGAATGTCATCTTTCTTGGAAACCTCAAATGTCAAAAAGGCAGCCATCCTCACCCACTTCTGAACCCGAAGCAAGAGATAGGAGCAAAGCATTTTCCACAGCTTTAGAATTGCTGAAAAGGTTTTTTTAAAAAGAGCAGTCATGGTAATTAAATATTCTGAGATAATTATCAAATACAATCAAAATGTGTGGCATGCTAGCCATATTGTGGAGCGAGTTCTATAAATGTATTATGTGATGATCTGCTCTGCAAGATAAAAATCCTTGCCTGATTCTAATACCAGCAGATATCATTCAAAGATCAAAATTCTATACGTGAGTAACATTTTTTTGCTTAAATTGCTTTGTTGCATAAACTGAACAGTTTGGAATACTTTGGCCTTTCCTTGCATAAATCCAGCACATATATGTGGAGCAACAGGATTACCTGAAAACATAGTGCGGAGATTTTCTAAAACTTCTGCTTGATCCAGCCAAACATCTGAAAGGAACACGAACATGGCATCCTCATTTTCTTCCTCCATTTGCTTCAGTTTTGCCGAAGATTTTACAGAGGTTGAAGAAGGCCCTCCAAAAAAATTAATGTTGCCATAATATGCCCTGCAGCATAAACAAATATTTACAGGCTGTACTGAAGCCCATACCTCTCTAAAATCATGAAGCAAACAGAGGGAATCCTCGAATTATGGCCACAATTGAGCCCAACGCTTCTGTTGCTAAGCAAGACAGTTAACTGAGTTTTGCCCCATTTTACAACCTTTCTTGCCAGAGTTATTAAATGAATCACTGTAGTTGTTAAGTTAGTAATACTGTTGTTAAGTGAATCTGGCTTCCCCATTGATATTGCTTGTCAAGTTATAAGAGGTGATCCCGTGACCCTGGAACATTTTAACCATCATAAATATGAGTCAGTAGCCAAGCGGTTGAATTTTGATCCACGTGGCCGTGATTGTTGTAAGTTTGAAAAACGGTATTCAGTCACTTTTTTCAATGCCATTTTAATTTTGGTCACTAAATTTTAATATTCTTTTTGATCACCCGTATTCCCAAATCATGGAAGCCACTGTTAAGAAAATAAATATACCAAATCAAAAATTATCTTTGCCGAAGTTTGGTTCTTATTTCACATACAAAACTTTACGTTTTCACTTTCACTGAAAAGGGTAAGCTTACAATAAAAGGAAACTTCTGCATGCAGTTTCTGAACACTGCCATGGCTGTATACTCATGCAGAAAATGGAATGAAAAGTATCAATAAAATAAAGTGTCATGAGTTTACCCATCATATCAAACAAATATTTGGTTTTTGTTTAGTATATGGATGATCCAAAAACCATTATGTTTTATAAATAATTCTTAGTGCTTTATTTTAATGAATGTATTATGTCTTGTTAATGAACCATGGCTCTGCATTATATAAACAAAGCCAGATGATTTGACTTAACCTAAAAGGTAATTTTAAAAGATTGGCCTTTGATGTAAACTATTTAGTGGAAAAACTATTTAGAAATCTACACCAGATTTAGTCCTATCTTGATTTGTAGTGTTAATAACTGAGGTCTGTTTTACTCTATTTTGAGCATAGTTCTATGAATTACATTAGGGTTTATAGTAATAAAGACTGGACAGAGTTGTCTTATTTGCCTCCCTATCCTACTGCTTAAAAATTGTTTTAAACTTTGTCAAATCTGAAGTAATAAAGTTGCCAGGCTCTTTCAATCCATTTCAAACTTGTGGCATTAAATATGAACCACATTACAATCTGTCATAAGCCAACTGCTGCCACAAGAGTTGCCTTGTGGCGAGATGGGCAGCAAATAAATTTAATAAATGAAATAAAAATAAATAAAATTTACAACTTGAAAAAAGGGCAATATACTCTATTTGCATTATAATCTGCTCTAATAATTTTAAAATGTTTCACTCCACAATTAAAAAGCAAGAGCATTCCTTTTTGCTGCAAGCTTATTTTTAGGGGAATAATAGGGCATAGTTATTCATATCGAATTTAGTCATATTACAATCTCAGGTTTCCCAAATGGTGACTATGGGTAACTCTCAGTTTTGAATCTGGAAACATTTTAAAAATAATCCCAAAGGTGATTGTTTGAAAAAGCAAATGGACTTTGTTTTTCCTTGAAAACGTTTCACTTCTCATCCAAGAAGTTTCTTAAGTTCTGATCAAGAAACTTCTACTCAATATAAACAGATAGCATATCAATCCAATAAACTTTTCTACTGTATACCTTATCTGTTTCTATTTCTTTTTCTATATAACATATTATAATCCATTCCCCTTTAATTCATAGAATTTTTTTTTTTTAAATTCTCAATCAGTATTCTAACCTGTTGAATAATTATGGGACTTCCTTTTTTTAAGATCTCTTTTTACTTAAAGTTTCTTTTTTTAGTATTTTTGTAAACCTTGGAATTTTTTACCCTACAATTATTCAATTTCCATATCCATAGCTGCTGACTTTTTTCTTCCATAAGCACAGATCATCCCTCCTGAGGTTATTGGAAATAAGTAAAATACCTAGTAGTAGCAGAAGGTTCTATAGGTGGAAATCCAAAAGCAGTGACGTGAAATACTTCATCTTCGTACCAACCTGTGGAATAAAGTAAGCAAAGCTCCTAGTATGTTTGTCATTATTTCAAAAGGATAAATGATATCTATAACCACAGTGTCAATCTAAATCTCACACTTTTTTTGAGACTCAAATGTAATCCGAATATTTTGAAATCGGTTGCTCAAAACCAGTTAGTCAAATGTTCCTTCAGCTGAAAACTCATCAAAAATACATTGTTTTTGCTTCTAGGATTTCATGGTAAAAATATAGTGATTAATAGGAACATTCACATACCATACTTATCCATTAAATGATTAAGTGGTGAATATATTCTTCTAAAGCCTTGTGAGCTGGCAAATCAATATTGCCTATAAATGATTCCCTGTAATTTGCAAAATGATTTTCATAACCAAATGCATCATATTGTTCCCAGCTTCTTAGAATCCATAGTGTATGGTCATGACTGGCAGTAACTCAGTCTCAAGCAGCGGTTCTCAAACATTTTGGACCCTTTTACATTCTTAGAAATGATTGACAACCCCAAAGAACATTGGTTTAGGTGGGCTATATCTGTATTATAAATTAAAACTGATACATTTTAAAATACTTATTCATTTGATTTTGCATAACTGAGAAAGTTTCAGGGACCCTGGATTTCGTAAATCGCAGAAAAGAGTTTGTGAGCAGTATTCTAAGCATAACTAGGCATAATGAGTGAACTGGTCAGTAGGGAATACAAAACAAAGTGAGACCAGTATAAGCAGTCTGCTTTCAGTAAGGCATCTCCCACTGGAATTTTTGTTTTAATTACAAAATTAACCATAGCATTAAATATCAGGGTATTTTTTTCAAAAAATTATACAGCCAGAATATGTAGCTATTATTAAAAAAAGAAATGAAAGAGCAGCGTGATGGCCTAATGGTGAAGACGCTCGCCTTCTACTTGAAAGGTTGAGCAATTAAGTCACTCCCACTCTATCCTGAATTAAGGGATTATGGGGTCATTAAAAAGGGAAAAAATGAAAAGAAATAAAAAATTGCCCCCCCAAACCTTTATATTCTTGGAACATTTTAATGTTGCTATCATCATGGATTTGCTATTTTCCTCACAAAGAAAATGTAATATAGTACAGCAAGTGTGTTCTTGAACCAGTTACATAAAATCCCACTGAGCAGAAAAACAACTATTTTCAACCTTTTCTATTCAAGACTCTTTTCCAGTAAAAAAAATAAAACAGTAAATTTAAAGCATGAACAAGAACTTCAAATATAGAATTAGCACAGAACCTTCTTACTGTCAGATTTATACTCAACAGTGCCACTTAGAATATGACTGGTTAAGTTAAGCTATGACTTGTTTAATTATCGTTAAACTAAGTAAGCCATGATTCATTGCATTGAATCATAAACAATGATTTATAAAATAAATAGCTAGAATTACTAAGCCAAACCATATACTTCACATTATGGTTTAATGCAGTATCTGAAACCTATCATTATGGGTATCTTATACTATATGTGATTTACAGTATATGTGACAGGAATAAGGATAATTGTACATGAGTTGAACAGAATTATAGTTCATATTCCCAGAAACATGCTGGATCACAAATCAGACCTTACTGAACTAATGTAATTAAATTAGCAAAATTGATTATACACAAGATAAATAGATAGATAGATAGATAGATAGATAGATAGATAGATAGATAGATAGATAGAAAATCCATTACAGAACTCTTACCTTCTGTTAAAACAAAACATGACTCTGTATATAAACCACTGTGGAACTGGTATTAATAGTTAAGGGTAATATTTATTAGATAAGAGTCAACCAAGTTTGAAATAATCATTTTTAATAAATTAATTGTCCAATAGCACAAAATTGATAAGACAAAAATTAAGGTTTCACAAAAATAAGTTGCTATCTATCCCAATGTAATATTAAAAATCAAATCCTTATCATAACTTATCATTTAACATCTAATTAGATGAAAATCTTAAGCTGCCACATTGCAAAATATGCTAATTTAATTTATAAAAGATAAAGCTCCTGTTCATATTGAATATACAGATAAAGGATATTGCTTTACTAAGGTCTAATAGTACAATTCCAGTAGGATCTTCCAAGAAAAACTTTCCCTTGAAAGGATTGGGGGGAAAATCCATTAAAACTCCATTTTAGTAATTGCTCACTAGGTAAGATCATATTCCTACCTTTTTCCAACATCTATCTAACAATAATTAATTTCATCAGTTTGGCCTAGTGGCTCAGGCACCAGACCTGATATGTTTGCTGCTTTGAATTATTTGTAAAAATCATAAAGGCAGGAAACAAGAAAACAAACAATTAATGTTAATATTTAGAAATAAGTTCTTCTCTTTCGTAGTCAACATAAATCCTATCTGTTACCATCAAAATATAGCACAGCAGATCACCGCTATCACAGGGCTTACCTCCTTAAGCTGGGTGATCATGCCAAGAACAATCACTTCTCCCATTTTGGCAGAGCTGCCCAAAAGAGTTTCTACAGTTTTGAGCTGTAATCAAGAAACACATTAGTAAGAACTACATTAGAGGCAGCTCACATGTGACCTTTAAGACACTTTTTTTTGTGGCCCTTGGAAACCACTCCCCCCTTCCCAATGATTCCCAAAAACTGAAGCAAAACCTGCCATTTTTAGGTGAGATACAATTAAAATAGATCTCTCTAAAAATAGCCCCAACCACTTGTGGTCCCAACTCCTATGCAGTCCTTAGCTACTCCCCAATGATGTGTGATCCACAAGCATCAAAAGATTGTCCATCTGTAGTCCATTATTTCAAAGCCTTCAGTAGATTTTGGCAGGTGCAATAAAACATCTCCCAAAATTCAAAAACAGCTTTCTCCAATCAAATGCCTTCCCGAAGGGTTGAATTCAGTCACTAATCATTTCCACACTGGCTTACATTTATGGGAAATATAGTCCAAGACATTTTGCAGAGAAGATTACTCCAAAGAGTGAGATCAATTTAATTGTATGTGTCATTCACATTTTGATTTTTACCTGAAATTTACTTTTGCTTTCATCTGTTTGTGTGCCAATAGCAGATGGTGTGAACAATTCATGCCTATGGGTTCTCTGCACAATAATAAATATGAGTCAATTAAAAAGACAAGCAACATGAAATTATGATTTCAGCAATTTTTCAGGCAGGACTACTCTCAAATTTTTATTCAGCAATAAGAATTTGTCTTTCATGGCTTTTAGACTTCATCAAATTCCAAACATAAAGGACAGCACAGAAAGACTGTTGAATAAGCCCTACTGTGATTAATCCACTCTGTAGACTGCAGAATGATTACAGAATAGTACAGCTACTCTCTAGATCTCAGTAACAGAATAACCCATGAATTCCTACCTAGAAATTGATCTATATTCACAAGAAACATCTAGGACTGTGATGGCAAACCTATGGCACGCATGCCACAAGTGGCATGCAGAGCCATCTCAGCAGGCACGCAAGCCATTGCCCAGCCCTGCATGCGGATGCAGCCTCTCTACTGGCCAGCTGATTTCTGGCTTCCAGAGGGCCTCTGGAGCCCGAGGGAGGCCATTTTAACCCTCCACGAGACTTTAGGGAAGCCTCTGAAAGAACCAGAAGTCGAGAAACGGGCCCATTTTCAGGTTCCGGAAGGCCTCAGGAGTCCGGGGGAAGGCAAAAACGGCTTCCCCCAGGATCCAGAGGCCCTCTGAAGGGGATGGGGGGGTCGCATACTCATGCACAGGAATGGGGGAATAGGGGGGTCATGTGCGCATGGGCAGGGGACGGGGAGGTCCCACGCGCATTGCGAGTGCCAGCACACGTACTATCGCACACACACACGCTTTTGGCACACCACATGAAAAAGGTTCGCCATCACTGATCTAGGACTTAGTTCCTAGCAAGGATATCTAGGAATGTAATAATAATTTATAAATAACAAAAGCACTAACTGAACTTAAAATTTCTTTCTATTTTTCCTACCTGTTGCAAAATGATATAACGTTCACGAAACAGTTCTGCTTTATCCCTGGCAGAGCCAAATAAATTAGGTGCAGAGTGGTCAGTCATAGAAAGGCTGAAATAAATTTAGACTTGGGTAAAAATAATGTATTTTTAAAAGGAAATAAACAGTTTAAAATAAAACTGTTCCTTATAAAGGAATAGGAAACAAATTATACATAATTTTAAAGTGTGAAAGTAGCTGAAATTCAAACTGTTTAACAATTATATAATAAAAACTTACGGGAGAAACTTCTTTCGTTCAGAATTGTAAATATATCGTGGAATATCAAAAGCTCCAATAATGTTGAAAATATGTTCCCTGCAATAAAAATACGCATTCTTTGAAAAATTCTACCCTAGAATAAATCTGTTTTTACATTTATAAATAAATTATTTTGCATTGTTTTAACTAGTTACTATTTCAACTATCTTTAAAGTGATTATATAGCTCTCTTGTAAATTAAAGAGTAATTTGTTTGATCCTTTTGCCAGCTCAGGAAATGACTCTAGACTCACGTCTTTGTAGCCTCTTAAAAATATTTAAAATAATATGTAACATAACACCATATTTGTTTATATTGTAGAGTCTATTGTAAAGTAGAGTCCCTGATCAAACAAAATCATTTGTAGTACATTTGCATTCACAAAGTTATACTGATTCTTTTAAAACACCTTCCTTTTAAAATATTATCTATACTCGCTAGTTTAAGCCATAATGCTTCTAGACATGGTATATTAATATTAAATATTTTGATGTTAAAACTCTCTAAGAGGTCTATTCACCAGAGAAAATATAGATACCAATAGGGGAGACAGACATAGGACAATTAACAATGTGATCACACCAAAAAACCCCTCCTGGTGGTATATGTTTTAAAATAAAGGAGGCAAACATACATTGTTTCATCTATTGATCTGCTGCACTCCAAGACTGCTGCTTCCACCATGGACCTTTCAATCATGTTACATGACACTGAAAAGAACATTCCAAAATATTGTATATTGTCTATGCAATTAAGAGACATAAAAAATAATTTTAAATGGTATTAAATCTATTCAGAGTAAATCATGATAGAATTACAAACATTTAGGAGTGACCTCAATGTTCAAAATGAAGTTATACATACGGAATACCTTAATCAAGGAACTTCCAAAGAGAAAACCATACCACCAATACTGGCAGGACAAACTACTATAAACAAAAAGCAAATCTGTATCACTACGACACTTCTAAAAGGGCCTGAAGATTCTGCTCTGCCAACTGGTCCGGAGCCCCAATGGTGGCATGTCATTCTGGAGGAGACTAATGAACTAAGACCCATCTTCTTCCTGGGTGATCTTGCTCCCTTCCTTCCCGTCTTGTCAATTTTAAACCAATTTTAGTGCTAATACTTGTTTTAAGGTTTTGTGTTTTTATGATTATAGGCCGCCTACAGTTGCCTCTAAGCAAGATGGGCAGCATATAAGCTTAATAAGTAAATAAAATAAAATTGTATTCTGCTCTATTGTTTACCTGGTTGCCTTGTCCTTGATTTATCTGGGTGTTGGCTGCTGGAGAGGATGTGTTCTGGTTTTTTTGTTTCCTTCTTAGGAGTTTTTATTGTTTCTTGAATGTTGTATAAATATGGCTTGTTTCTATGTGCCTATTGATTGCTGAATTGTTTTCATGCCAAGCTTCCAGGAAATCCCTAACATTTCTGGATTTAGCTTGGTAGAATGTTCACAGTCTCTCAGTTGAAATTGTGATTGAAGTGTGAGATAAAGGAGTTTTCATCATATTTTCTGACTGCTTGTTGGTGCTCATGGATACCCACAAACCATATAAAAGCTTCCAGAACATCTTAAATAAACCAAAAGATGCAAGGGGGAAAAACAGGAGTCATCTGCAATATACAGTATAAAGACTGTAACAGCCCCTATGTAGGATAGACAGGCCACCAGCTTTCAATGTGATATATCACACAACGTAACACACATTGTGATGAACACCACAGTTCTACAGTACCGCTTCCAATAATTAAGAGAAATTTTATTATTTTCCAAACATTAACACAACTGAAAATTTACTTACAAGACTGTTTTTCAACAGCATCAATTATATTTTCTATCATGTCTTCTAGTTCCACTTCATTAACTGCTTGAAGAGCTTCTGTGAGATACTTTGTAGCCTCCCTGATGATTAGTAATAAATATTCAGATTACTTCCCCAAAACATCTGATATACTTATAAAAAAATAAAATATTAATATGAAACTTTTCCAGTTCAATCATCTGGAGTAGTTTTCTAGCCACTCAGATAAACTTGGCATGTTTCCTAGATAGTCACAGCTTACTATTCTTTACAGTAAATATGGATAATATGATGTAGTGATCAGATCAATTCACTGATGGAATACTAATCATGATTTTCAATTTGCACAAAACTTTGATGGTAGCTGTAGTTTAGAGAATGGATAATGACCTAAATAAGTTGTTTCAATTTCTCAAAGATAAATGTGAGGGCACTTAGCTTATGAACGGTGTTTTATTTCACTTAACTTTCCATTAAGATGTTGGAGAGTAATTATTTGTAAGTTGCAAGTATAATAGGATCATTAAAGATAAGTTAGTATCATTGCCTAGGTAAGAGCTGTCCAATGTTTTCTGATCTTTATGTTTATTTGTATCTCAACCCTTATTATTTTTACAAATAACTCAGGCGGCAAATATATCCAACACACCTTTCTATTTTCCCCACAATAACTCTCTGAGGTGAATTGAGCTGAGAGAATAACTGGCCTAAGATCACACAGCTGCCTTTCATGGCCAAAGTGGGACTAGAACTCATAGTCTCTTGCTTTCTTCTACCATGGTGCCTTAACTGATAAGACTAAGCTGGTTTACAAAGAAATGCATTCCATACAATGCTCTGCACATATATAAAACTTTGTGTCCAACAGGATTTAGTTCTATGTTGTAGACTTTTTCTTAATGTATGGAAGTTCTCATGTACGATTATCTTGTATCATTGGCTTTCATGCAGAAAGTATAAACTTTTGATTTAAGGAGATGTCCTTTACCTAGAAGGGCACAGTATCTAAGTCACAGACACTTATGATATGAAACATTTAGTTTTTGAAGCAGCGTTTTCTAAGTGTAGGTCTATATCTGGTTTACTGAGGTCTGTCTTGAAGTTTTATAAAATGTAAGAATTGGAAAATAGTTAATATATTCAAAAATATACTATCAATAACAGCATATTTGTTTTTCTCCATTTGTGTTCTGCACTTTTTTTGTTATAGTTCCCATCACAGCTTCAACCGACATAGTCAGCTACTAACTTTACTGCCAATGTCAATAAAGATTGTAGTTTAACCCAGCGGTCTCCAACCTTTTGGGCACCAGGGACCGATTCCATGGGGAGAGGTTTTCCCATCCGGTAGAGGCATGGTTTTGTGTGCTACCTGCATCCTGCAGATGGGTCTTCGCTTGGTTGCATGGCCAAATTTCTGGCATTTCGCGCCCGGTACTGGTCCACGGACGGGGGTTGGGGACCCCTAGTTTAACATACAGATGTTGTACAGATAGTCCTCAACTTATGACAATTGAGCCCCAAAATTATGTTGCTAAATGAGAGTTGTTACATGAGTTTTGCTCCATTTTACAACCTTTCTTGCCACAGTTAAGTGAATCATTACAGCTGTTAAATTAGTAACATGGTTGTTAAGTAAATCTGGCTTCCCCATTGATTTTGCTTGTCAGAAGGTTGCAAAAGGTAAACACGTGACCCTGGGAAACTAACCATCATAAATATGAACCAGTTGCCAAGCATCTGCATTTTGATCATGTGATCACAGGGAGGCTGCAATGGTCATGAGAAAAATAAGTCACTTGCCACTTTTTTCAGTGCTGTTGTAACTTTGGTCACTAAATGAACTGTTGTAAGTTGAGGACTATCTTATTTGTATAACTTGCTAAACACTAGTTTCCATCATAATTTAACTTGACATGAGGTATTACGCAAAATGTGGTTACTTTATAGTCAATATGTCATGTGAGTCTGCAACTGGTCTTTGTGAGCCAGTTACAGTATACAGTACAGTATATTAACAGTACAGTACAGTATACAGTACAGTATATTAACTCTGGGTAAATATGTTATGTGCATATAACCATAAACTTTACTATGGCAAAAAAGGTAAGATATATTTGGAAAATTAAATCTTGAACTTCTAAATATTTATTACAAAATCCTTATAGTTGTTGTTTACAAAACATGCTTACCATTTTTTTTACTGAACTAGAATTTATTCAGTGGACCCAATTTTCAAAAATCACACAACAAACTTATTTGTGCTGGGCTCAATCTACTGCACTATGCTATATTGTTAGTATAAAAATTAACTTATGTTAATTTTAAGTGACTTATTTTTTATTAAACATGCAACTGAGATATTCAAAAAGGAACTTAAGCTCAGCAACATCTTGAGATATGCAATCAAATGCATTACTTAGAATAAGTCTATTAAGTGCAAATAAACGTACTGTATCTGTAAGTCAGTGTTTCTCAAACATGACTTTAAGTGGATAGGGAATTCTGGGAATTGAAGTCCATACATCTGAAAATTGTCCAGTTTGGGAAACACTACCTACTTATATATAATGTGACTTTTAACTAAAAATAGTTCCTTCTGAACACGTTTTCATTCCATCTGGTCTGTTGCACTTGCCAGTTTCTATTTTATTTTTAAATTTTTAATTCGACTGTTGTGAGCTGCCCAGTCATTGAGAGTCAGGCAACATACAAGTTTAATTATTACAGTTAAGAAGGTATAGCTTGCATTAGCACAAGTTACACTGTAAACCAAGATTAACAAACCACAGTGGTTAAAGCAGCACCAAAGCAAAAGATGGTTAACAGATTAGTCTGGTTCAGTCAACATATTAATTTGGAGTTTTGATTTTGGTTCAGCCATCATGTTTGGTTTACAGTTTCCTTAGGTAGAAACAGCCATTCAGAGTGTTCACCGGTATTCAGATTGAAGATTTTGGGGGGATTTCTTTGTTTTTCACTACTCACGCGCGGAGGACCAAACCGTGCATTTTGAAAGCAGCGCCCACTTTACTTCTCAGCTTCTCCGCAGCCATCTTGAACGGTTCGCGCCACAACGCGACTCCTCCCCCCGAGCTCCAACTCGAAGCGCTCCCGCCAAATTGGTGATTAAAGCAGCTCTACGGCCGCGGTTCTTCGGCGTTCAGTGAAGGCAGCCTTGCTCTCATTGACGGGCTTTAACCCGTAGAATTATTCCCCTCCCCCGCTCCCCAAATCCGATGAATTGCAATCAGTTTATTGGCTGATGATGGTATCTGGAGGGCACCAACCGCAAACGCTGGATTTTAGGACTATGGGGGCAATGCAGAATCCTTCACTTCTTTTGTGTTGCCGCTTCTATGTAAAAGTGTTAATAAATGCATTTATTTAAAATGCATTCCCTCCCTTGTTAAAAGGTGAAAGTAACAATACATGTGCATCCAGCAGAGACTCCTTCCTAACATGCTTCCTGCCCGTGGTTAAGGTGTTGAAAAGGACCAAGTGTCAGACTGCACACCACTGTAAAGCAAATTAACCATATAAACTAAATTGGTGCTACTTGCTAGGCAAAATTTTGGTGGGATTAATCTACAGTGTTTTGGGAAGCTTTATATGCTTTCTTTCTGAGAAGCTAGTTTTATTAATCCAATTTGTTTGGCTGCCCATCTATTCCAGAAATTTTGGTAGAAAAACAAAAACTTAGTACTTAATGGCATCCAGTCTCAATATCCAACCTGGAATGCCTAAAGGAAGATAGGATTGCTGAGATGGACCTAAAGCTTTTCTTCAGTTGCTAAAGCCTCATTTCTTTAGATAAAAGCTTCACCAAAGAGGTGTTTTGGCAGATAAAACTTGGTCATTAGTATCTAACCATGGTGTGAACATGTCCTAGCAATCTTATTTTTCTGCCACGCCCTGATGACATTGCCTTATCTTTTATTTTTGAAATAGACTTTCTTAGATCATCCCTATTCTGATATACCAGACAATAAGCTGGACCAGTTTTACCATGAAAACAATCTAATATGTTTGGTGTCATAGTTAGCTAGCCCTTAGAAACAGAATTAACCTGGCTCCTATTGTCATATTAGGCCACATATGTTCTCAGTCCAAGGCCATGCTGAATAACAGGAGAATCTTAAATTTTCAAGTTAAGTTTTCCTCTGTATATTCTATATGGAGCCCATTTCTCCTATTTAAAGGAAAGAGATTCATCTGATTTACAAGTGACATAAAGGAGAAGCATGCACAAAGCAAAGGAAGAGAGACTCCTCCACCAGGCAATTCCTCCCTAACCTTTTTTTGTTAATTAAATAACTTTATCCTACTTTTACAAGGACCCCTTTTAAAATAGCCTAATAGCAGACAGATAGTAGTGTTGAGGGACTACTTTTAAATACAGGATTTCTTCTGTTTTTCCTGCAACTTACCCAATACCTGTCAACTGTTTTTTAAGCTTCACCAACAGGTGGTGGAGGGTGGGAGAGCTGAGCGGTGATGTTCTTCTTAGGAGAAAGTGAAATAAGAGCTGCTGATTACAGCAGTGTTTCCCAACCTTGGCTCTTTGAGGATACATGGACTTCAACTCCCAGAATTCCTCAACCAGCCATGCTGGCTGGGGAATTCTGGGAGTTGAAGTCCATGCAGCTTA
>JAOYMU010000001.1:142328625-142346173 GCA_025802295.1 Psammodynastes pulverulentus | reverse complement strand
TGAAATCCATGCATCTTAAAGTTGCCAAGGTTGGGAAACACTGGATTACAGTATGCACCAGTCTCTGATCACATGGATCAATTCAATCAGGCCTGGCAATTAGAAGCTGTGAATTTTTGCAAAACCTTGCCTGAAGTTTTGATAGATAACTAATCCTATTGGTCTAGTCTTCCATCAAAACTTGCAAATCAGTGATTGGTGGATTTTACCCTACCAACTTGTGATGTTCTGGGTAAACAGCCTTATGAATAAGGGCATCAGCATTTGGTACTTGTCTCAGTAATGGGAACAGTGAACAGTGAACTTTATGGCACTATAGTTTTTGGCTGACAAATTTGTGGACAAGACTTAGGTAGCACGTTTGCAAGAACAAGTTCATCTGCAGCATGTCTTCAAGACAAAGTTGTCAAAATGTTTATTAGCTATTTTTATATATTAGGTGTTATATGAATTGGGTATTTTGATTCATACCTTAGGAATGGATGTTTCTTTGCTATTATAATTGTTAAATATGTAATGCAGTTTTGATTTGGTATGTTTATGCATCAAGGTTATTAAAGACTATTTTAAGCATATTTTTAATTCAAAAGTACTGTATGAATGAGCAGAAATGAGTAACATGTGAGAGTTCCATTTAGGATCAATTAAATTTCTTCTAATGCTTAAATTCTCCCATCATAATCATACAATAATCCATGGGGGTGTGAAGATTGCCAGGGGAAAAATTAGTTCACAAACGTTTTAGGAGTGACTACCACAATTGAAAATGTACATTTTGAGTACATTATCCAAAACATATAATGCAAATGCATTTGCACAGTGCTCAAAAGCTTGACTGGGAATATCTTCGATTTACTTTCTTATATGGACTAATGCATCGTGTAAGATGTACGATGTATTCGTTCTTGTTTCAGCCTATTGTTCAAATCCAAAAAACGAAGTACGTAAATTGAATAGCTGCGCACTTCCAAGGCTAGGAAAACGTCCCTCTGCTCCAATCTCTTGCTCAGCCAGCCGAGTCCTCCGCTCTTCCTGCGCTTCTCTGCCAACAGCAGGGGGCGTTGTCAGGAACGCACCCGCGCTCGTCGGGCGTTCTAAGCGAGGGGGCGGCTGCGGACGCGGTTGCTGAGGGGACTGCCACGGAGACGGTGACTGGGCTTATTAGCTTCATTCCCTCCTAATCGTCCACCCCGCGCTAAGATGGCGGCGGATCCTCCTCCTGAAGAGTTCGGCGTGGCCGAGGAACGTAGCGGGCATTGCGCCGTGGTCGATGGGAATTGTCTTTATGTGTGGGGGGGATATGTGGTAAGAAAATTAGGGTCGACGGGGAAGCCGGATGGTTGGACAAATACGTGTGGGAAAGGGGAAAAAAAGCAGTCTCGTATTAAAACCGCGCAATGGAAGAAACCACGGGGGGAGGGCGAGAGAAACAGTTCACTTCATCTCGCCCTCCCCCTCCGCCGTGTTATTTTAAAGAGAAAGCTCGCTGTCGCTCCTCCTCCAAGAGCGAAACGGGCAGGACAGAAAAAGGGGGCACGCGCCGCTTTTGGACATGATGGAGGGGGGGGAGGTTGGGTGTTTATCTCATCTGTTTATCTGATTGGACGGTGGCGCCTCGTGAGACAGCAGCTGACCCGCCTCTTTTCCCGCCTCCAGGAGGTTGAATTATATACTGTATTTGAGCGCCAGAATCTCGTGGTGTGTTAGAAGTTTTGACAACCTGATGTTGTGTCAGATGGTTTGCTATAATAAACTCGCCTTTGTCTTAAAAGTGTGGCACTATTCTTTTCCTTGGCAGCAGATTTGCAAGCCTACGAGCTATGAATAATGTTCCTTGTGGGTGTGTCTTGAGTTCTCACATAGTCCTCGACTTCAGAGCACAATTGGGACCAGAATTTCCATTGTTAAGGTGTTGTTAAACGAGTCACACCCAAGTTTACATCCTTTTGCCAAGATCATTAAGTGAATCAGGGTCATGAAGTAAATCTGGCTTCCCCCATTGATTTTGCTTGTGGAAAGCCAGATGCATGATCCCAGGATACTGCAACTCAAATTTTGCCCCCCACCCCCAAGTGGTGCTGCAATGGTTGAGGGCCAGTTATCACTTTTGTTCAGAGCCATTGTACTAAACAGCTGCTAAAGGAATGGTTGTAAGTCGAGGACTGCTTGTATACTGAATCCTGAAAAGTTTGTGTCTGGACTAAGCATGTTTATAATCTCATTATGGGTTTAAAGGCATGGTGCTTGGCTTGGCTTGGTTTACCTTAGTGTTAGATTGGAACCCATCCAAGAGTGAAGCAAGTGAGTACTGTGTGCTTCCATTGACTTGATTGGTTTCTATGCCAAATGGATAGCTGTGGTCAAGACGATAACAATTTGTGCATCTCAGGAAAATGAGAATTTCAAATGTCAGTCAAAGCTATCTTTGTCTCCTGTTTTAGGATAGCAGATGATGTAAGCTAACCCCTTGTCCAGTTAATTTCAATTATTTTTAGTCTTGCTATATTGAGGATATGGCATGATGGGGGGAAATCTGAAGTCTTTTGCTTATTTAGGTGTTAACAGCCAGGATGTGACTGGCTTATAGATAAGAGAGATGATCAATATGGCTGGGATCCCCATTTGTCCAGGCTACTCATGGCCAAACTATCAAGTCACCAGATTTTTCCTGCCCTTCAAGAAAAGGAAAATACAATCTCTATTTATTCCCCTAAATATATTGCCTTTATTATTATAATAATTCATTGCAAAGTAAAGGATTTCCTTTGCTGCTTTCATGAGTTCATTAGAGTTAACTTGGAATAAGGACATCTATTACCATTTTGTTACTTTGGAAATGGCAAAATATACAGGACTACTAATGATAACTAGTGCCATAAATGCAAAGCTTTTTGTATTTATGGGATAAACGTCCTAGTTCTGCTGGGATATTGGCAATATTTGCAGTGAGATTATGATAATTTCCAACAAATTATTTATATAGTACTTTTCTGTCAACATATATTTAATTCGTGCAGGCATAAATTATATGTAAGTATACTAAGTACCTTTAAAATGTGCTAAGATCTGCAGTGTCACTTTCTATGCTTTCACTGATTTGCCACTTGAAATTTCCTTTCTAACAAAAGACTAATGAATGGTACACTGAGTTATGCATGTAATTGATAGTAAATGAAAGGAAAATAATGTGTGCTTTATGATTACTAAAACAATGCTCCAGCAGGCCAAGTTATCTATTATAGAGCTAGAATTTGAAATGGAAAGTATTCAGAAATACATGTGGCTTTTTGAAAATAAAAATTATGTCAGAATTACTGTTTTTTTCTGCAGTCTATTGAAGAAAATGAAGTTTATTTACCAAATGATGAACTTTGGATCTATGAAATTGACAGTGGATTATGGTAAGTTACATTATTTACTGTACTGTTAATTTATTAGAAGATACTTTATATCATAAACTTTATTTGTTGAAATTATTTTTTTTAGCTAAATAAGCTTTTTACTTCCTTGTTTCTTTTAATTAATTTAGCATTGAAAAAGAAATATGGTATTAAGGCTAGATTTCCATACAGAATACGTTGAAATATGACTGGCTAGTTCTAGGTCAAAGCAAGTATAATTTATGGTACAGTATTTTGTGGAAATTTGGGTAACTTGATTAACTGGACAAACCAATCCTAGAGCCCTGTTAATTTTTATGTGATTTTAATGCATTTGGAAATGGATCTCAGTGATAATTCTTTTCCTTCTCAGAGGCTATTGTAACTAGACGGTTCTGTTCTCATTTAGGAATGAGTCAGAAAGTCTTGGACTAGCCAGTAAGAATTTCGCTATTGTTTCCAGTGTATTTACCTGATTGTGATGAAATAATCGCTCCCCCCCAACTTACATATACCTTATGTTGCCTGAAAATAATGACATGTAATGATCATACCTGGTGGGCATCAAGTATAATGACTGAAAGAGAATGACATAGATTGAGGTAGATAACGTTTTTCGGCAAAACTATTGTTATTTTGAAGTATTTAAAGTATTATTTCTTTTATCTGTTTCTCATACTCTCTGAGCAAACTTAAAGTATATTCTGTATTGCCTGAATTACAGGTCAATGCATCTAATGAAAGGAGAGTTACCTCCATCTATGTCTGGAAGCTGTGGAGCTTGCATTAATGGGAAGCTCTATATCTTTGGAGGATTTGATGACAAAGGATACAGCAATCGGGTACTGGATTCCTTTCATTGTTAAAAAATTTCCCAATAAAATGAGAAATTTCTTGAATGGTGAAAAATATGGGTCAATTTGTTTAAAGTTTATATATAATTATTCCAAGTTCTTATGTATTAATCTTTTTGTGTTTCACATTTATGTTTTTATGATTCATTGTTGTAACTCTATTAAAACTTAAAAATATATAGTGTTAAGAATTTATAATGATCAAGAAATGTCAAGAATAAGATCTGAATTTGGGATTTTTCACAGATAGAGATTATGAGACTAATCAGCACCCAGATAATAATATTGGGATATCTAGGTGCTATACCTCAAATGGCATAGTTTATTTTTCATTGGACAGTAGAATCTTTTTCGTATATGAAATAAATTCTGTATGGAGAATAAAAATCACATATGAATGAATATGTGATTGAATATATTTAGCAATGTTAATTCTTGTATGTTATCTGTAGGTACTACCAATGTTAATTACATCTTGATATCACTTCCAGGTGAACGATAATCAACAGACATAGCAGTGGGACTTTATTGACAAATATGTTTAGGAGAGAGGCAGTGTGGTATAGTAGTTAAGGCGTCAGACAAAACACCAGCTGGGTAAACTTGGGCCGATCACTCTTTCAGCCCTAGGAAGGAGGCAATGGCAAACCACTTCTGAAAAGCCTTGTGAAGAAAACTGCAGGGACTTGTCCAGACAATCTAAGACACAGGTTTCAAACTCACAGCATCACATTGCTGTCACGTGACGCTTCGCAACGTTTTTTCCCTTTGCGGAGCTGGTGTGGGCACATGATGCATCCAGCCCGCACGCCGCCAGTTTGAAACCCCTGATCTAAGAGGATCGGACGTGATTGAACGAAAAAAAAAATATTTAGAAGCATCATAAAAAAAATTCTAAGGCTTTAACCTAAGGCCCTTTAAGCCATCAGTTCTTCATACTTTAAATTAGAATGTATTAGTCTGGAATATCTTGGTTTCACCAACATTACTTGGAAGACCAGTAACTTCTTTCTGTAGATCAATGCAGTGAGGAAAATTTAGTTTCCAACATCTGATTTTTCTGAAAACCATGGGCATTAAATTTGCAGCTAGTTTCCCTTCAGTGGAACTAAGCATTTTCCTTATTAGAATTTGGTCAGAAAGGGAGCATCAGTTCAAAAACAGATCATAATTTCACAATTAGAAAATGTCTGAATGTTATTAGCACAAAGGTTTATTTAAATATTGGAAACAAGAGAATTTAATCCTTTTCATTAAAATAGTAATGGAATATTGATTTTTCTATTCACTATCTTTTTTCCATTAGTACTTGTGTTTATAGAGTAACATTGTATATTTAAAGTATTTTAATTTCCTTTAAAGCTCTATCATGTTAATTTGCGAACAAAAAATGGAATTTATATATGGAAGCAAATCACAGACTTTAAAGGTCAGCCTCCTACACCACGTGACAAACTTGCTTGCTGGGTATATAAAGACAGGTAATTCCATAAATGATTTCATAAATGGGGAAAAAGTGATAGCTGATTGACAAATATGGTAACTTAATGGCTTGATAATATCAGTGGGATATACTGCTATGAACAATACTTATATTATAAGTAAATAACAATAGGCTGTAATATTTAGGATTTTTTAAAAGATAAAATGTTTTGAATATTGAATTCATTTCTTGATATTGCCAGTGCATTGCTGACAGAAAAGTAGAATAATATGGATGTCTTTCTTATTTATGTAGAGTTAGGAATACATATAAGGCAAATAAACAGATTACAAGTGACATTTGAGAAGTCTTGTCAAAAATGAAAGGGCAGAACAATAGTATTCTTAGGATTATTGCAGAGAAATTAATTAGTAATTTTAATTCCAATTATTTCAGGTTAATCTACTTTGGTGGTTATGGCTGTAGGAAACAAAATGAGCTAAGTGACTGTTTTGATGTTCATGATGCATTTTGGGTAAGATAAGATTTAATTCCAAGCAAAAAATAGAAGTTGATTTATTATTAGTGCTTTTATTGTGCTTTTTATTATTACTACTACTACTACTTCTAATGTTTTTCACTTTTTTTAGGAAGGTCAAATATACTGGGGATGGCACAATGATGTTCATGTTTTTGATACAAGTACTCAAACTTGGTATCAGCCAAAAATTAAAGTAAGCGTTGTAATTCTTTGAATAGATATTAGCCAGGTGCATTTGGTGACACAACATCGTATTTGTTGTAGGCATATTCTGATTACTGTTATTTCTCTTGCTTGCAGCGTGGAATTGCACCTCAGCCTCGAGCAGCTCATTCATGTGCAGTCATAGGAAATACAGGCTATGTTTTTGGAGGACGGGTTTTGGTTTGTACTCAGTGCCCACTTATTTTTTTTTATAAGAAGGATGCTTTAGTGCAGGAAAGGGAAAAAATATATATATCTTTTTGAAGTAAAAAGAGACTATCAAAATATTGCTATGACGAATTTTTCCCCATCAATTTTCCTCTGGCTGTAGCTTAATTCCAAAATTTAGTCATCAAAGACTTAAAGGGCTTATTGAAAAATAGGAAAGTAAAATGTTCACTGTATTAAATGAGACTGTTGTCCATCTAGCCTAATATTTTTATGTGTAGAGCTGTCCAGCATCTGCTAAGTCGGTTTAAAGTGTTCCTGCCGCTTATTCTGAATAATGGTAGCAAGTAATCATACACCAGAAAAGGAAGGAGTATTTATTTGAAAGGCTTCAACAGAGAAAGATGAAGCCCTTCAGTCCAAAACCAGAACTTTTCAAATACTTTACCTGTGTGTTCTGGAAAATACTGTAAATGGAATTTGACCACATGTACACTCTAGTAGGAATTAGTTGAATTGGTGTGAATTGTCACTTGGTACTTTATGCTGAATAGTTCAATTTGATTCGGTTGAAAATCAAATCACATAATCCAAATGGATGTAATGGAGTGGAACCCATTAGGCCAGATAAGGAATAATGGGTGGAAATTGAGCAAGGAGAGATTTAAACTGGAAATAAGGAGAAACTTTCTGACAGTGAGAACAACCAACCAATGGATCAGCTTGTCCTCAGAAGTTGTGGGAGCTTCATCACTGGAAGCTTTCAAGAAGAGACTGGACTGCCTTCTGTCAAAAATGGTGTAGGGTCTGCTTGGGCAGGGGGTTGGACTAGATGACCTACAAGATCCCTTCCAACTCTGATTATCTGTTATCTGTTATTAAATAGTGAGAGGACAGTTACATAATGATACTATTTCTTTTCTTCATGTTCTTGTTAACCATAATATGCATAATCTAATGATAAAATTAGATAAATTTTCTTATAAGGAGTTCGTAAACTGAAATTGATACTATATTTTATTTTAAAATAAAATGGATGTTGTATTTTTTAAATAGCAAACAAGGATGAATGATTTACATTCTCTGAATTTAGACACCTGGGTTTGGTCAGGAAAGTAAGTTTTTTTTTCTGTTATTTTTTCTGTTGTACATAAATGCCCTAGTTAAATGCAATTTAGTTTTGAACATTTTCTTGGGATTTGCTTTTTGATAATAAATTCATACTATTTCTATTAATGTCACATGTTTTTATGGTAATAAGCAAATCTATAATTTATAGATGGATGTCTGCATATTATGTGGATGAAATTTTCAGAGGATAAAAGACCAACTTAAATATAAATGCAAAAGCACTTGAAGTTAAGGTTCCTCCCTCACAATATCAAGGACTGATTTTGCTATGAGCCAACCTTTTGCTGTTGTAGATTGCTTTAATTTAAAATAAAGGGTTTTTTAAAATTGTAAATTGTAAAATTTAAAAGTGAAGAAAATATCTAGGTCAACGAAGCATATTTTAGGATTTTATTAAATTACAAAAATTTCTTAGATGAAGCTTCTAAGAACCTTTGCAGAGAAATGAGATTTATTTTTAGTTATCCATTAGTTCGTTAGTCTGACAGTTCATATTAACCATCATATATAGATTTAGTTGGATATGAGATGGGTGGCAAATAAAATTCCTAAATAAATATATAAATCAATGAAGAGAAACCTGTATGTGTGTTACTCATAAATTGCAGATTAGAAACTGGTGATTATAACATGGCCCTTTGTTTCCTGGTTTAGCTGAGCTGTCAACTGAAGAAGGCTCAGAGGGGTTCTTGAATCCTAGTTGTTTCACATTTTGAATCTATACAACTCAGTTTCAGCAGTTAATGAAATAAACAATTTATATGACATAAACTGCCTTAGGAAATACTTCCTCACACCCATCTCTCATGCTGTAGTATTCAGTAATTATTTGGGGTTGGTTTGTTTGAATTATATAAGCAGTTGTGCTTTTGGTTGCTCTTCTACTTAGAATTGCTACAAATGGAGAAAAACCAAGAGACAGATCATGGCACACGTTGACTCCTGTGGCAGATGGGAAACTTTTCCTGTTTGGTGGTCTGAGTTCAGACAATGTACCCCTAAGTAAGTAGCATTTGTCCTGAAATGTTGAAATTGTGATGAAGATAAAGCTAATATTTGAGTTACGGTGGCGATTGGAACTGGGATTGTCACCACTAAGTGATAGTTATAAAGTGCAATGTCATGTGGCTGCATTGCTTGGCAACAGCAGTCACAATTGTTGTAGTCCCAAGAGGCACAAGTCCTTATGTGGGAAGAAGCAAAATCCCAGGTAGGAAGAATGGGTTGTAGGGAGGCAGGAAAGGGCTGGTGCAGGCTGTATGGGAGGCCAGAGGAGGGGTGGCCCAGGCTGTATGCAAATCATGGGAAGCCAGGAGAAGGTCTGGAAGGGCCCACAGAGCCTGAGGATGGCTTGTGATCTTCACTGACAGCTTCTCCATTGAATTTCTTATGGGAAGCTGCCAGGAAAGGTTGCAAATGGCAATCATACCACTACGGCTCCCTGCAACATTACACTGTAATGATGAGCCAGACACATTCATGAAACATTTGCCATGTTCTGAAATGAAGTTTCAGGTCACTTAACTCCTAGTAGAGTAGGTTGCTTTTTTTTTTTTAAATAAGCAGTGCTACTCTTCCCAGCTACTTCTGAAACCCAGGTGAGCTAGGTGATGGAAAAAGGAAGAAAGATACTGTAGTCAAAGAACAATGTAGAAACCTACTAAACTAGTACCTGCTTCTCTTTTAGGTCCTGGTCAAGATAGCACTTGTTTTTCATGCTGAAAATCATTCACATACAACACAAAACAATTTGTTACATAATTTCTTGTCATTTTAAAATAAAAGTAATAGCACTAATTTTTTTATCTCTATTTTCAGGTGATGGTTGGATTTATGATGTTGCAACAAATGAATGGCAACAACTTACATATTTACCACAGACTAGACCTAGGTATAATATGCTAGTCATCTCCTGAAATTGAAGAATGTATGACTTTGTAATTGTATAATTTTGAGAATTCAAATATAGATTTTGATCTAATTTTGAGGAATCCTTGGTGGTCTCTGAGCTTGGTTGTTTTCTTGTAGATGTTTCATTACTCAAACTAGGTAACATCAGTGCACTGATGATGTTACCTACTTTGGGTAATGAAACATCTGCAACAAAGCAACCAAGCTCAGGGAGCACCAAGTACTCCTCATTTCAATCCTGAACTACAAATATTCTCTTTTATTGATCTAATTTTGCCTTATAAAAGTAGAAAGGCACATCTGTTCATGTTATCATGGCTCACAGTTTCTCCAGGCTCCCATTTTCCCAGTTACAGTCTGCTTGTCATATCTATTACTGTTCCAAAGGGTCCTATAGCCCTCAGAAGTCATTTTGCATGGAATTGTAATGGGAATAAAAACCAAGAAAGTTGTGTGACAATTGAAATTTATTTATAATTCACATGCTTCAACTCATTAACTTAAAAACATGACTTAAATTACATAGTACAATTTCTATTTTTTATCATCTACCAGATTGATCTGCTTAAATGCTTCCTAAGGTGTCAGTAAAGTTGTTAAAAATAATTTTAATTTTGATAATTGTTTTGTGCAGACCTTATGCCTAAAAAAAAGTGGGGGGAAAGTCTCATCATAGTTCCACCCGCGTTATCTTCATTCAAACGTGCCCCATGTCATAGCTTCTGTTTTCTCCATGCTTAATAATGTGACCCCAAAATAGCTTCAATCTGAGTCAGTTGAAGCCAGTGCAGGCCTCCATAAAATTGTGTATCAGGTTTTTTTAACTGAATTGATGCTTCTCTGCAAGCAGGAAAAAGCTTCTTTACTCAACTTGTGGAGGTCAGGAATTAATGGTCCTTTACATACACTTCTCTATCCTAGTGGGCAAAAGCCTGAATAAGGCTGCCATTATCGGGGAAAAACCCATAAATCATAAGGATACTTATTTAGCATTTCAGGTTCCTTCTCTAGTGCATTTATTTGAGGAAAGAGGCACAGGAATTTCAACAAACATCGCTTCATGGTATTGGAAGTTAGGAAAGCAAATATTGCCCCTTATCCTACTATTCAAAAATAGGTGTATGAGAAGGAAATACATGAGTACAGAAGTAAGATCATACATCCATGTTATATCTCTGTGTCCATAGATAATACCACAATAATTATCTAGTCACTCATAAGAGTAAAAATAACTACAGGTAGTCCTGAGGTAGTAGTGCTAATTGGGACTGAATATTAAACAATGTGGTCATATGTCAAAAAGCTATATGGTCGCACTGTTTAGTGGCAGTTCCAGCAGTTCCATTTGCTGTCATTAAGCAAGAACCATGCAGGTCACTAAGCGAGGCCTTTAAGTGACCCAAACTTGTGACTTTCTGCCAGCTTCCCCAATAGCCTTGGTTGTTGGTAGCTGGCAAGGAAAGTCGTAAATTGTAATCATGTGACTGGTTATGCTGTAATGGCCATAGATGGAAGGACTGGTTGTAACTACCACTCAATCAGCATTAATAATTGCTGAACACATGTCATTAAACAGAGATCACTTGTAATTAAAAATTTGGACACAAAATAAGACAGAATGAAACATTACAATATCTCTAGAATAAAGCAAAATAGACCAAACATTTATGAATCTTGCATATTGAATTTCGTGTTTTATGTAGATGAAAGGGAAAAGGGTTGCTTGAGTTTGAGTACTCTTAAGTTCAAATACATGATCATTATTATGGTTGCAATGTCTCAGATGAGCTAGGAGGTGGTTACCAGAGACCAAAAATGAATAAGAGACCATATCCTTTTGACCTCTGAAAAAAATTTCATTCTATAGTAAGATTGTTGGATATATTTTGAATTCTGTTATTTTATAATGCTTTTATATTTTGCAGCTTTTATATAATTATATTAGTTATATTGATATTGTATTTTTGCTCTAATAATATGAAGATATGTAAACTCTCTTCAAAACTTCATAATTTAATATTGAATGCAACAGTACAATTCGCCAAAATATTTAAATTGGAGAGAGGGAAAACGGTGTACAAAGCTTTATAGCAGGGATGTCCAACTCACTGCATCACGGTGGTGTCATGTGACATTGGGACTTTTTTCCCCTTTGTAGCTGGGGCCAGCATGTGACACATTTGGCCCGTGAGTTTTGACACCCCTGTTTTATAGTATTAACCTATAATTTATCCATTGACATTACAACAAACAAGCTGATAAACATTGCCCCTTTATCCTGCTATTCAAATAAGTATGCTGAAGATCAGATTTACAGCATCTGACTTTTGAGGAGTAATTCTTTACCTTATTATACTAATTATATACCCTATTATGTACTACAAATCTCCATTTTCTGGTTTAGATGCCAGCCCTGTTAGATATATGTACAATCAGTTATAATGTGGTATATTTGAATTACAACAGATACTGTAGTTTTTGACAAGGATTTGTTTAAACAGATGATGTTACTTTAGTTGATTAATAATGCAAATAACATGCTTTATTAGAATATCTAGGTGCTAAGTTAGAGCAGCTGTGAGAGGACATAAACTCTGTCAGTCAATAGAAAAAGCCTCAGGTTTCAAGCTAGGAGTCAAGGCCCAGAGTGAAGGCAGGAAAGGCATTCCAGTGTTCTGCGATGATCCAGTCCAGGCCAGAGTTTTCCTAATGCAGATAAGACAGAGGCAGAGCTATCAACAGGTATGAGGAAGAGAACAGGTGGGATACAGTTTAGTGTAAGGAGAATGGTATATAATTGCTGAAATAAATGAAGTAAGGTGTTTTACAGTAATCTTGCACATACTTTGTAAATAAATAAAAGGGAACTAATTTCACAATCCTATTACCCAGTGAGTTTCATCTGTTAATTTAATTTCCAGAAAATGACTTCAGACACAGTGAAACTCTCCTAACACAGTTATTGCTGTGATCCTATACAAATGAGTTGCATTCTCAACAGTCTATATCTGTGTCTATTTATTTATAATGCAAATTTCGATGCCGCCAAACTCTAATAATCTTGGCAGTTTAACATATCCAAACAGTGGGGAAAAAAACCCCAAAGACAATGTCCTGATTAGTTTGTTTATTTTGCACTAGTGTGTGCAAAATAATACCCAACTTTTGTAGGATGCAAAGGAGGAATGGGAGAACAGAGTGCCCTGTTTACTTTGGTTCCCAATCATGTTCATGGTTCACAAAAGATGGAGCCATTGCAGCTCAGTTAATACTCATAAAAAACTGCATTCTATGTAGAGTTGCCATGATTTTTGGTATATTTTTGCCCCTAAATATCTTTTTAGTCAAATAGATCTCATCTCTGTTCTTGCCTGTTTCCTTGGTTTTTTTAAAAGAAAGACACATCACACTTCCAACGTGTTAACACACATATTGCCTTTCTACTCAACCCACTGCCAGCCTATATACTGATAGAAAACAATGTTGGTCCATATGATTTCTTTCTCCAGTTAATCCAGGCAGACAATTAATGTTAAAGAAGATTATAGTAAAGAAAGAAGAGATTATCCTAGTCCAGCAGCATTTTCGCAGCTTTCATGCGCTGTAAAAGAAATACAAATTATAATGAATAATGACTAGGAGTTGTCTTAAATTAACGCCATGGCTGGAAAAATAAAATCTTTCAGATAGCGGAGTTTCTAAGTGATGCCATCTTGAATACTCATACTTTGATATTCATGGCAACATATTTCATGCTATTATGGCTTATGAATATCAAAAGAATTTTTCACAAATTTTCAAGATTAGTATAAAACAATTAAATTGTACTTAGATAAAGTATTATATAATCTATTTTTTAAAGACAAAATAAGCTGTTTTAATATTTAAACCTGTCTCTCATCAGTGCAAACAATTTTTAAGATTGGATCAAATGCATTACTCATTTTTTAAATTCTTCTTAAGAAAGTATGTTCGCTAATAGTAAACAGGAAAGTATCAGTAAGATTTAATTTTCTTCGTTCATTAGTAACAAGTTCAAAATATTCTAAAGAATTGAGTAATCAATCTAAGACAATATATAGGTATTATATGTTGGAGATTAAGTGAAAAGCTTGTAATGTAAAAATAATGTGCACCTCTAGAACAACTAAGTAAATGGTTCTCCAAAATCCGTTATTTGAGCATTCATTCTAAGAATAATACATTCTAGGTTATGGCATACAGCCTGTGCTGGCAAAGAAGGTGAAGTATTAGTCTTTGGAGGAAGTAAAGATGATTTGCATTTCCTGGATAGGGTAAGTACCTTAAAAGATATAATCGTTTTTTATACATTTTAAAGGAAATGCACATTCTGCATTTTTATGTCAGAATATTTAAGAAGAGAAGATAATTTGGGATCAGTTTTGATTCTTCCTGATGACAGTGGCATTAGGAAACCCCCAAAATAGTTTACTTTAGTTTTACACAGCATTGTCTAACTTACATGCTATACTCAGTGTGCACAGAGTTAAAAGTTCTAATTATTTCATCCAGTTTGCTTTTTCTACAGGCATATCCTACATATAGTATATGAAAAACGACATTTTAGTGGAGGCCAGATGTTAATATCCCATCTTTATTTTGTATAATTCAAGGCAACATGCATCATTATTCCTCTTTCTAACAACAACAGTATGAGATGAGTCTGGCTTCCATGCCTTAAGGCAGGGGTGTCAAACTCACGGCGTCACGTGACATATTGGGACTTTTTGTCCTTTCACTAAACCGGCCAGGGGCGGGGCCTGCATGTGATGCATCTGGCCCGTGGCCCACAAATTTGACACCCCTGCCTTAAGGGATGAACTAGCACTCAATTATTTTTTCTGCCCTGAACAAGCCAGAGCAAGATTCCATTTTGTTTTAACATCCCCTCTCTAGTTTCAAAGATTGGGAGTAAAACTTGATACTTGTTACTTTTTAACACTGGAGCTATGGGAACAACATATTCTCCAAAAAGTGAACAAAACAGGATCTTGAGTTGATGTCGCAGGAGAAGCCAGTAACAACAACAAAAAATGATTAGTTCCAGCTGGATGCTGTGGTGGGGAAAAAACAATCAGAAAAACATTCCCCAGCACATCTCTATGGGAGAATCAGTTGGGCAACAGTTTGAAATGTGTCCTACTTTCACTTGGTCACATGACAGGATAGATCTATTAAGAATGTCAAAAGAAGTCCAGAAGCCACACCACCGTGCTTGTCTTGCTTTGCTGCATTTTTTGGTTTAACAACTGGCAGCTTTGACACTTTTTAATTGTGTATATTGCTTTCAATACTTTTATAGGAAAGAGAACTGCATATATTTGAAATAATTGTTTTTTTATTCCTTAGGGACATTGCAGTGATTTATTGATTTTTCAAACACAACCATATTCACTTCTCAGGTGAGTTGAAAAACAAACAGAATAATATTGTAAAGCCTCCAGAATAGTAGTAGTAGTAGTAGTTGTTGTTAGTCGCAAAGTTGTGTCTGACCCATCGTGACCACACGGACAATGTTCCTCCAGGCCTCTAGGATCTCCTCTAGGACTGACCGGTTTGATCGCCTTGCAGTCCAAGGGACTCGCAGGAGTCTTCTCAAGCACCATAGTTCAAAGGCCTCAATTCTTTGGCACTCAGCCTTCCTTATGGTCCAACTACAGAATAGTATACTTCAGCAAATATTAATAGCAACTATTACAGGAATAACTATCCGGATATAACAACCTCAGTGTGCTGAGCCATTTAGGACCTCTGGCATGAGGAAACCTAAATACGTAACACCCAAAGATGCTTTTTCAAGAGGCAACTGGACTTTCTGGTTTTTCTTTGAAGATGTTTTGCTTCTCACTGGATGGTGGGGAATGGAAGGATTTATATATCAGCTGTCTGCAAAGAATATAAATCCTTCCATTCCCCACCATCCAGTCAGAGCTGAAAAAGTTTCTTGGATGAAAGACACAAAACCTATACATAGAATAACAGAGTTGGAAGGGACCTTGGAGGTCTTCTAGTCCAACCCCTTCCTTAGGCAGGAAATCCTATACCATTTCAGACAAATGGTTATCCAATCTCTTCTTAAAAACTTCCAGTGTTGGAGCATTTATAACTTCTGGAGGCAAGTTGTTCCACTGATTGTTCTAACTGTCAGAAAATTTCTCCTTAGTTCTAGGTTGCTTCTTGATTAGTTTCCATCCATTGCTTCTCCAAAGGTGCTTTGGAGAATGAGAAGTGAAACGTCTTCAAAGAAAAACCAGAAAGTCCAGTTGCCTCTTGAAAAAACATCTTTGGGACAATCATGACCTGGATGACTGAGAATCTCCATAGACATTTAAATATATAAGAGTTATCCTATTGTTTTGGGAGTCAAGCAAGGCTGTGTACACACGGCTGTTTTCCATTAGTGAAAGGATATTTTCTCTTATAATTTTTTTTAATACATTTGGCATTCTTAATATAAACTCTCTGGTGTCATTCTTATATAAAAGCTGTTTAAGCCAAATCCATTATCCGGGATTCAAGCAAATCATAGATAGTATGGTGTTGCAATAAAATCCCAACAAACAATAGATTATTTTCAGTAAGTTATCTAATGAAAGAGCTAAGATATTAAAATTGGGAACATTGCTGTGGGAGAGCATATTGCCATACTTAGAAGTTTTAACTAGTTTACTACTATGTAAAACTTTATAACCTTCATATTGTTTCTTTTAGATTGAGTCTTGATTGTATTGGTAAAAATGCTGTCCTCTTGGAGAAACAAATACCGTGGCTGCCATCAAGACTTCTGGAAGAAGTTGTGGATAAGATAACTTTTTGGGTTGCTGTTAATCATCGTCAGAAAAAAAAAGCCAAAGCAGAAGAGCACGAGTAGATTAATGTCCTTTAAACAACAGTTCCATTATTATTTTAAAACAAACAACACTGACTATTATTGGTAAATTGTTTGAACTAAATTCTAAATTTCTGGATGCGCAAGAAACAGTTTCAAAGGTTATCAGTGTCATAGCAGCTCCAGTTCGAGGCGCTGAAGATTAAAAATATTCTTGTACTTAAGAGCAATTTGATCTGATTATTGTTATTGAAAATAATGGGGTTCCAAGCAGTGAAAATGGTGTTTGGCCATATTGGGTAGTTTACCTTCTGCTGATATTTGAAAAGGATTCTTTAAAAAAAAAAAAAAAAGTTGAATTGTGTTAAAAAAATTGTACAAACTCAAAATCCTTTCATAACATTTTGACAAAGTTGCTTATTCTGTTGATTGTATAAACTTTGTATTTAACAGTTGAAAATGTCTTTAATTTATTGTAAAAAGTGTTTATAAAATACTGTTTTCTATTCTTTTTGAGTTTTGTGGTTAACACTTGTAGAGTCTGAATGTAATTTACTGAACATCCTTTAATCTCTTCCCATTGTGCCATTTTGAACAAAACCTTGAAAAAGTAGTTCTCCTAAACTTTACTTTAATTATAGTAATAATTAAACTCATATAAAGCTAAATCATTTGGATACATTATTCCATATAAAATACTCTTTTTATATCACAGGTGTCATATCTTTCAAGGAGTTTTTGATAATAATATCAATAGGCAATATATAAATGATACTTCCTGTCTTATTCTTTGTGCAGAAATATTTTAAACATTAAAAGGAGAATGTAAGATTTCCTTCTCATTAGCTAGGTAGTTTACCAAACAAATGGCTGAATTACAATATCTGGCAAAATAACAATTATTTAAAACGTTCATCTGATAATAAAGGGTTTTCTTAATACAAGAATAGGTCTAAAAGCTATACTAAAATTATTGAGGTAAATATATTTCCTGGGATAAAAATATACAGGGATGCCCCAGTATTTTATTTATTTATTTTATTTATTTATTAAATTTATATAACGCCCCATCTCCGAAGACTCGGG
>JAOYMU010000001.1:142310732-142322792 GCA_025802295.1 Psammodynastes pulverulentus | reverse complement strand
TCTCTCTCTCTCTCTCTCTCTCTCTCTCTCTCTCTTTCTCTCTCTCTCTCATCTCTCTTTCCAGAGCTCTAGTCACAAGACTGGCCCATTGGTCAGCCCAGAGCAGCCCCTCCACCCGGGTGCACTGCGGACCACCAAAATTTTCTCATGGACCACCAGTGCTCCCCGGACCACTGGTTGGAGACCTCTATTCTAAGTTATGAAAAATCTAAAAAAAAATCAGTCTAATTCCAAAGAATCATGGTGGTCTCTTTGTTTTCTCGTGCATGTCTATGCTATCTGCAGAGCTGGAAAAGCAAATGCAGTTCTAAACTGGCTACAGGTAGTCCCTGATTTATAACCACAATAAGAACTGGAAAGTTCATCGTTTAGCGGTGCATGTTAAATGAGACATTACATGACTGCACCCAATCTTACAACCTTTTTAACATGGTCATTAAGCGACATATCGCATGACCACAATTTGCAACCCCCTGCTGACTTCCCCATTGGCTTTGCTTGCCAGGAGCTGTCTGGGAAGGTCACAAATAGTGATCATATAAGCATAGGTTGCTGTTATGGTTAATAAATGTGTGATGCTGCTAACACCCAAATCACAATCATAGATTGCAGGGATGCTGTGACAGTCGTAAGTCACTTTTTTCAGTACTGTCGTAACTGTTAATGGTCACTAAAAGAATTGTTATTAAGCAAGTACTACCTTTAGAGCTAAACTATAGGTGGCTTCTGTCCTGCTGATGTAAAAAAAAAATCTCAAGATAATATCTACCAACCCTAGGAAATTTGAAAGTTATTATGTACAAGAAAAGCAGTTGAAAGCTTTGTGGGACTGCCAGAGGCATTTTTCAAACTACAGTGTTGTATCTTAGTATGGATGGAGGAAATAGCTTTGAGGAAAGTTTTTTTCTGCTATCTTTTGGTTAAGCATATTTGAAATTGCCACAATTCATTCCTCCTTTCTGTCTATTTTTGCAGGATAATATCCTATTATTAGTATGGCAGATGACAATGAAGAATTGCCAGCAGAGGAAGATCTACCTGAATCAGAGGAAAATTTGAAACAGCTGAGCATGGGCAGCCCACCTGAACGGAGTGGTCATGTGGCTGTTACTGATGGAAAATGCATGTTTGTTTGGGGCGGATATAAGGTGAGGGATAAAAAGAACTCTAGCTTTCTGATGAAATGCAACATTAGACAAAAATGGAGATGGAGTCATGTCGTGTCCAGGAAGACAGTGTGATTATGCTTCATTGATAAAAAGTATAAGACATCCTAAGTGGATTTTGGTAAATGTACAAATTGGCGCAGTTCCTATGGCATGCTGATGTAGAAATATATTTCAGATCTATTCATTTTTTAAACTCAATTTTAAATTGTTTCAGTCTTCTAAAATAAGAGTTATCCAACCATTTTGTGTCATTTGCATTTGATAAGCATTTCCTTACTGAATTTGATAAGCATTCGTTTCACTGAAATTTGTCTTGTTATAAGTTATATTTTGATCTGTTGAGATGAAAATAAAAAGCGTGGTATAGATGATCTGAGGGAATAGGATTGGCATTTCACAAAAGAGGCATTGCCTTTTTTGAGCCAGGAAATAATATGCTTCTCAGTATATTTGGGGGTGAGGGACAGTAATCTGTGTGCTGTAACTAGCATAAAATGTCTAGGATGTTTCTCCATTGCTATGTTTTATTAAGCTGCAGCGTCTTCTTTCTTCCTTCCTGATTCAGAATGCTCAAGTGAGGGGCATTTATGACTTCTATCTGCCACGAGATGAAATCTGGATCTATAACATGGAAACTGAACGATGGTAAGGCACTTGAATGACTTCCATGGAAACCCTTCACTTCTTCTGTTGGAGGATGGAATTGTGTAGACAGGCTTTTATCATGTCTAGGTACATGCAATTATTGATTTTTAGAAGGAGTCAGAGAAAAGTTTCTTAAGACTCATGACAGTTGCCTTTCTACCCTAGTTCTGGGTAGGAACTGTGGGGATTCAATTGCAAAACATGAGTGTGAGAAAGGATGCAATATCAACCGCAGAGGCCAGGGAAAAAGAGAAGCTTTGCTGCTGGAACCCACTTGAAACAATATAATAAAAAATATAGATTTTTTTTTCTTTCATTGTTTCAATTTGATTTTGTAGACGGAAGTCTTTAATTTTAAAATACATTACAGGTAGTCCTCGACTTACAACCACAATTAAGTCCAAAAGTTGCTAAACGAAGCATTTGTTAAGTGAATTTTGCCCCATTTTACGACCTTTCTTGCCACAGTTGTTGCATGAATAACTGTTACGTTTGTAAGAGGGTCGTTAAGTGAATCTGGCTTTGCTTGTCAGAAGGTTGCAGTAGCTGATAAATATGAGTCGGTTGCCAAGCAGCTTCATTTTGATCATGTGACCACAGGGATGCTGCAACGGTTGTAAGTGTGAACAATTGTCATAGGTCACTTTTTTTCAGTGCTGTTGTAACTTCGAACAGTCACTAAATGAACCGTTGTAAGTCGAGGACTACCGGTATCTCCTCCCATTGCTTATCAAATTTAATGTTTCATAGAAAAAGATTCAAATTCCTTGGTGAGGAGGGGGCGCAGGCATGTGCACACAGACACACACACACACTCAGCAGGACAAAATCCAAGAGCAACACTTGCAGTCAGTCATCTGCAAATGAAAGCATGTTTAAGTACATCAGCTTGAACTGATTTATGCAGCTGCTGCAAGGAAGGAGCAACACATACTTTCTGGAGAGAGTGGTCCATCCTGCAGGGAGTTTACAAGAGAAGGGCTGCAGTGGTGGGATTCAATTTTTTTTACTACCGTTTCTGTGGGCGTGGCTTGGTGGGTGTGGCTTGGTGGGTGTGGCAGGGGAAGGATACAGTAAAATCTCCATTCCCACCCCATCCTGGGGGAAGGTTACCACCAGTTCTCCAAACTACTCAAAATTTTCGCTACCGGTTCTCCAGAACTGGTTAGAACCTGCTGAATACCACCTCTGAAGGGCTGCCATCTCAGCCAGAGTCTGCAATTCACTAAATCGTTGCTCAGTGAACAAACCAGATGGGCAGACTCAGTTCTCACAAGGTTATTGCCTGATGGATTTGTTTAAGACCCTTTTGTAGCTTGATGTCAAGGCACCCAAGGACTCCTTCAGTCTACTTGTCCTACCCAGGTAGGTATACTTGCAAGCAAAGTGGTCTGTGGCAGAGAGCATCTTTATAGGGTCATAGTTGTAGAATTCACTCCCCCCAAAAGTTTGCTTGGAGCCTACCATTCTCTCCTTTAATATTAGAATAATTCTGTTTAAAACCAACCTAATTATATTTTTGCATATGCTGTATTCTGTGTTTTTTACATTTGAATTTTAAAAGGGATAATTTCTGTTCATGTAGCATCCTGAAAAATAACATTGTTACCGAGGTACCTATCGCAAAAAGATAAGCTGTGACAAAGGATCTGCATTTTGGGGAGGGCAGGTATTTCTGGACCAGACTAGCTTCTAATCAGTATGTGCTAAATAAGCAGGGTACCAAATGGATTCCCAATGTTGTGAAGGACAGCTAAGCATTGAAGATAAAAAATGTTCTTGTCTGATTCAAGCTCATTTTTTTGCCTCTGCCATCTTAGGACAAAACACAGAACCACGGGAGATGTGCCTCCATCTATGTCAGGAAGCTGTGCTGTCTGCATGGACAGGGTTTTTTATCTGTTCGGAGGGCACCATGATTGTGGCAACACAAATAAGGTCAGTGACTGGAAATGTCTCAAACTCTCTGATCCACCTGTGAATTTTCTATTTTTTTTTTTTCTGATTCCACTCCCTCTCCCCCCCCCACTGCAAAAAAAGCCCTGCAATTTTGTACACAAATGGCAGTCTCTTGTCAAGTGTTTAGAATGTGTTAAAGATCCATATGGAAGTTTAAAGAGAATTCATTGCTGCCTTGAATTATTTGTAAAATAATAAAGGCAGGATAGAAATAAATAAGTGTAGTAAAACAAGAAGATACGGAGTCAAGAATGGATGGGGGTTGGGAGTGAGCACTATGAAGAAGTGCATTGTGTTGGTTTGGCCCCACGGAGAGAATTAGTTAGGACTGAAACACAGAACACATAGATACAAGAAGAGACAAAGGGCTGATAGCAAAGGAAAGATTAAGGAAGTTGTAGTTGAATGGCGATCTCCAAAAAGAGAGAGATGAGAAATTAAAAGAACAAAGGCAATGAAGTGCCATATAGATGTGGTTGATGCAAGGGTGCGGTACAAAGATAGAAATAGAGAAGGAGAGTAAATGGTTTTGTCTAATCAAATTTAGCTGTATTTTTTTCTCTCATGCCTTTAATTTATTTGTTCTATTTCTTACATCCTTTCTGTGGTTTGCATAATGTTATTTAACCTGAAAGGGAATAGCATGATGGGTATGTTAGATAAATAAATACAAACCCAGAAAGAGATCAGATCAATTGGGCTTTGGGAATCTTTAGAGAAAGTTGTATTGCATAATTATTTATTTGTATTTATATTTCGTATTTCTTACTTCAAGTTAAATTGTTCATCTGCTCTATCAGATGCAATTCAAACTATGTAGTAATCTAATGAAATAAGATTATTTTTCATGCAAAGGTTTTCTTCTACATATTTTGAGAGATTATCAAAGTTTAAGTTCTGCCTTTCTTGGTGAGAGTTAACACAGGTTCCTCCTCAAACAAATTTCATAATAATAAAATCTATTCCAGTACTAAATGTAGTAATAAAACTTTTTTCCAAGTGTTATTACACAGTTTTTAGGATGGACTGCATATCTCTGACACTTCACCTGCCTGTTATTTTCTATTTCCTGTCCCCCCAAAATATATTCCCAAACCTAAGTAAAGATGTTCTCATTTTTCACTAATCTCTTTCTATCCATAACCCTTTTTCTATTGCTTTTGTTACGGGAAATTTTCCTCTTCACGTTTGGCTTCTTCCTTTGTCCTTATTTGGGATATTGATTTACAGACTTGTACTTCTTTTGCCAACTCGGTTGGTTTTTGGGAAGGAAGGTTATTTTTATTTGATGCGGAAATTAACACTTCAGTAGAATGGGGAATATAAAACTCCTTAGTGAGCCAGAGAAAACTCTCTGAAGTTGTTCCCTCTCTCCTGAAAAGAAAGATCAGCTTTTGCCATTTGTGCAGAAATGAAGTTTACTGCTACAAATTAAGTAGTAGATTGGTCATGAAACGTCTGCTGAGTTTGGAGTCTTTGAGAATTAGGGGTTCTAAATTGATGTGACATAATCCAACAAAGACCAGACCAGAATTGGAAGTCCAAGACCTGTCTCTTTATTTCTTTGCAGTTCTATATGCTCAATTCCAGATCAAATGACGGAGTGCTGCAATGGGTCAGAGTGGACTGCCAGGGTATTCCTCCATCATCAAAAGACAAGCTTGGAGTATGGGTTTATAGAAATAAGTAAGCAACTATCAAACTATCCCAAAAATCTGTTATTTTTCTTGGAAACAATTGTGTGATATATTCTGCTACTTATATTTTTTTAAGAAACCAGAAAAACGAACTTTTATATTACGTTTAAAAGTTGGAATGGAAATGGAAAAAAATTGAATTGCTTTGCTCCATTTTCCTCAGTTTATTCTTGTAATTGGATCCTTTTTATATGTAACCATTTCTAAGTGGTGGCTTCAGACAGATATTCTAATGTAAACATAAAATTAAAAACCAATACAGCTTGCCAATATTTGAGAATAATTTAAAATGTTGGAGTTACTAATAAAAAACAGTCATCTAAAACAATACATTAATTGAAACTGTCAGCACAATTCAAAACCATCTGACATTGCGTAAGTTTCATTTCACTTGGAAAATTAATCTAAACTTCTGAGAATTTTTGATATCCAAAAAGGGGACATGTAATTATGTCCTGCCCAATTTCCCTGTTAGAAGCTGTTTATGAAAATGAAAAAGACGATTGCAATCTTGAATATCTTTTTGAAATATGTAAAAAATACATGAAAAACTGCATTTGAAATATCATTACCATACTTTTAGGTGTATTGTATTGCCACTGCCATAAACCCCAGTAGCCATACTCACTAACAATTATATTCCATAACTTGTTAAACAAATTTGGAAAGATAAAATCATCTAATTTCGTAACTACTCATTTGGATTCCCTTCCCTATTCCCTTTGTTTATTCAGAAAACATTGTGTAAGCTCTATCATCCAAAATGGTTCTTCTAATTTAAATGCAAAATCTCTATTGAATATGTTGTTGTTAGTTGCGAAGTCGTGTCTGACCCATCGCAACCCCATGGACAACGTTCCTCCAGGGCTTCCTGTCCTCTTACCATCTTTTACTGAATATAAAAGATTATAATTATAGTAATCTGTCATGATACTTTATTGTTGTAGTTGATGTTTTTTTCTTGTATCGTTTTGAACAGACTTATATTCTTTGGTGGCTATGGCTATTACCCTGACGTGGAGCAGATTGGAACCTTTGAATTTGATGAAACCTCTTTTTGGGTAATTCATTTTATTGTTCTGAGCTGGACTTTTTTTAATGGGAAGTTGGAACTCAGTCATGAAATGGCATAGATGTTTTTCTTCTTACCATCTTTGTGTTCATGAAATTGTTTGGAAAGAATTATATCTCAATAATAAATGCAGGCTTTGTTCGTAAGTCAGCTTGCTGGCTACATTTTGCATATTTTTGAGAAAAGGGGATTCCTTTTGAAAGGGGCCCGTAAGGTTCTAAGTAACAGGAAGGCCAAACTTATCCCCAAAGGATTTTGCATACGAACTGTTCAGAATTTAATCTCTGCTAAAATGAAGGCCTCAAAAGACTGAGAAATTGCTGCCTGCATTGCTGCCTTCCTAGTTCTGACTTTAGTAAATAAAAGCTTGTCATCTAAGACAGTACAGTTATTCAAGAATTCTATTCATAGAAGCAAATTCCATTTCATTTCATTTGGGGGATTATCTTAACCTGTCTAGAACTGTTGATATGCAGTGAGACAGCATGTCCTCCCCCACTTCCTTCTAGATGCAGCTGACCATGATTAAAAAGATTTATGATTTTGAAAGCTAATTGCTTCCATACTAGGCCAAGTGTTAAAAAACCCACAAAATTGCAAAAAGACCCAAATGTATCCTCATGCAACACTTTTCACTCAGCTTGACCTCCTCTCTGCCAACTTGAATGTCTGCAAGGCAACTCACAAATCAAGAAAAAGGAGTAATTTAAAAATAATTCTAGACATGCTACTTTAGTTAGAAATGTTGAAATGTTTGGCTGTAGAAAACATTATAACCTTGTGTCTGTTTCTGGCTCTAGAATTCAGGTCTTCCCAGAGGGTGGAATAATCACGTACATGTCCTAGATACGGAGTCATTTATTTGGAGCCAGCCTGTGACTACGGTAACCCTCAAATAAATTTCTCTGTGGCAGTTTTAATCTGCCAAATTTCCAGGATCCTGCCATTCTCCCAATGTGGATCACCTGGGCATCAGTCTTTTTGTGGGTGTATATTTAAAGTGCTCCAATGTAGTAATTAACAATAACAATCTCAGTTCAACTCTCTTTCCTTTGCTTCTAGTAGATTTATATCAACAATGCTTTCTCAATTCTATCCCTGCTGGCTGGGTTTTTGTTAATTACAAAAATGGTACAAATAGCTGATTTATCTCTTAGGGCTCCTGCAGAGATAAGACTATCTTCTATGTGGAAGAGAGATTTTTCTATTGATAGCCTGGGAAACAAAGGGGAGACAGACTCAATTTTGTACCAGGGAGGTCCATCCTAACTTTGAACGATCAGTAAGCAATCGGCCACAAATTGAGGACTACCTTTTGACTACCTGTATCTTCCCTAACCTAGCACTCTCTGGTTGTGTTAAACTGAAACACCATTGGCCATTTTCAGCACGAGTAGTAGAAGTTTTAGTTCCATATATATTGAGACCATCAGATTGGAGAAAACCGATCTAAAGAGTACATTTGAGACAATGCTATATTCCAGGGGTTCCCAACCTCTGGGCCATGACCCACCACTAGGCCGTGAGCTGTTTGCAACCGGGCTATGGAAACAGTGGTTGAACGTGCACGCACATGCATCTCCATTGCATGAGCAGCGGATGAGCACGTGCATGCGTGTTCCATTTGCACGAGAGGCGTGCGTGCATGCATGTCACTCATGCCAATGGAGCTGTGAGTGCTTGCCAGCCATGCATGCACAAAGCCATCCCCTCCCTCCCCCGCTCCGCAAAGCCAGAAAGGTTGGGGTGCTCTGTTATATTCCCCTTTCTCAATTGCCTTCAGAATAATATTTTCTGGAATTCTCCTCCCAGGGTAAATCACCATCACCCCGAGCAGCCCATGCCTGTGCTACAGTTGGAAACAGAGGATATGTCTTTGGAGGCAGATATCGAGTGAGTAGGAATGCAGAATGGGGGTAGAGTTTCCTCTTGGAGGACCCACTGCACTAACCCCACGTCCCTCCCTCTCTTCTCAGGAATCTAGAATGAATGATCTTTATTTTCTTAACCTGGAAACATGGGAATGGCAGGAGATGTAAGTAGGCCTTTCTTTCCCTTCATAATTCTGCTTCCTTCCAATATGGAATGTTTAATTTTACAAAATTTATATCCTGCCCTTCTAGGTAATTTCTAAGGTTTTGGCCATTTCTCACATTAAGACTTTTGCAGGATGGGAAATATTTTCTGCCTATATATTTTTTCTTGAAAATGGTTCCAGGGCTCCATTTGCAGTATTACACTTAGTATTAGGTGAATCACAGCATACAGTATGTAATTTTCTTCAAAAGCCAACTTACATGATTCACCAGAAAACTCTTTGGGTCAAGAATTTCCACAAAGTAAATGTTCCTCACTTTTATCTTGATGGATTTCTCTCTCAATGTATGGATCTCCATGAAGTTCTGCATTTTTATCTATTGCTTGTAAAGAGTTTACAATTTTGTCTGTGGAGGTTCTCAGTCATCCAGATCGCACTTGTCCCAAAAGTGTTTTTTTTTTAAAAAGGCAACTGGAGTTTCTGATTTTTCTTTTAAGACATTTTGTTAGCTAGAACTGAAGAAGCTTCTTGGATGAGAAGCAAAATGTCTTCAAGAAAAATCAGAAACTCCAATTGCCCTTAAAATAAAAGGCACCTTTCGGACTGTTTACCATTTTACACCCAGGTTAGATATTTCTGCTCACCTGAGCCTTGGTTGTCTTCCTTGGTTTGTTCTTCTCCCCCCATAGGGTTGTGCAGGGCATTTGCCCTGTTGGACGATCTTGGCATTCTTTAACCACCATTTCCTCAGATCATCTCTTCCTCTTCGGTGGCTTCACCACTGACAAGCAGCCACTCAGTAAGTAAAATTTAGAAGCGTAGACATGATCTTTAATTTCTGAGATTATTGGTCTTTTGGGGAAGAATCTTTAATCCTGTGCCCTGGATTTATTTTTGCTTCCATCTGATGATTTCATAAGCCCCTTTCAATGATCCAATAAATGCATGGAATGTTCCTTTCAGCACCATTGTCCCACTTCACAGAGTTGCTTTTGTTTATACAGGTGGTCCTCGATTAAACGACCACAATTGAGCCCAAAATTTATGTTGCTTGGTTAAGTGATTTCCCCCCTTCCCCCGCGCGCGGCATTTTACGACTTCTCTTGCCACGGTTGTTAAGTGAATCATTGCAGTTATTAAATTAGTAACCCGGTTATTGAGTGAATCTGGCTTCCCCATTGACACTGCTCATCAGAAGATCGCAAATGGCGATCACATGATCCCAGGACGCTACATCATAAATATGAACCAGTGGGCAAGTGTCCAAATTTTGATCACATGACCATAGGGATGCTGCAATGGTTGTAAGTGTGAAAAATGGTCATAAGTCACTTTTTTCAATGCCGTTGTAACTCTAAACCCTAAACGAACTGTTGTAAGTCGAGGACTACCTGTATAAACAAAAGCAACTCTGTGAAGTGATTTTACATCCCTAAGAAGGAAGGGCACAATGTGCTCTAGTTGTGTCCCGTTTAATAGATATTTGGCACCTTGTTGGGTATCATTCTATTTTTCTCTCATTTCAGTGATTACACTGTATTTACGAAATAGGGCCTGGAAATAGCTGTACCATTTCATGAATGGTGCGGTGGCCTAGAGGTGGAACTCTCGCCTCACAATCAGGAGGCTGTGAGTCTGATCCTAGGTAGAGGCAGGTATTTCTCTCTCTGGGCACACTGAGAATATATCTGCTGAAAAGAAACAATTCCACATTGGTGACAGGAAGGGCATCCGGCCAGTGAACACTCAGCTCCAGTTGCCCAGATTCCACTCCGCAAGGGATTATGGGGTCATTAAAAGAGGATGATGATTTCATGGTAACTTCTTTGCCAGGGAGGAGGATTCCAAATTATTTAATTAATACAATAAATTAATGAGAGGACTTTAAAAAAAACACGTACCATAAAGGATATAGAGTTATGGGACATCTTGTAGTTATCCTTCAAATATGTAGCCCTTGAGCCCTGTGCTAGCAGTGGTTGGTCTTCCCATGGAGAGCCCAGAGCTTCAGGCGATGCCTCTAAATCTGTACTTTCGACCATCTTGTGACCAACATAATTCCTTTAGGCAGCACTGAAAACATGCTTTCTCCATTAAAAGTCTCTTTGCATTGCAGGTGATGCCTGGATCTATTGCATCAGTAAAAATGAATGGATACAGTTTGAACACAACTATTTAGAGAAACCCCGGTAAGACAGTAGTACAAGAACTTTATTGCATTTCTAAATCCCAATTTCACTATAGCAACCTTCCCCAGTTTCATGTGTCCAACTGCCATGCATCTTGTCTTCAGTCACCATGAAGTTGTTACGGTAGAGCAGTGTTTTTCAAACTTGCTAACTTTTAAGTTGTGTGGCCTGGGAATTCTTGGACTTGAAGCCCACATATCTTAAAGTTGGCAAGTTTGAAAAAATTGCAATATATTAACAATCAGACAAAAATGTGTTCGTTTATCTGTCTTTTATTTTTGCCACCCTAAACAGTATCTTTTGCAGGACGACTGGGGAGATAATAGTTGAGGAATATTAATCTTTTTTTCCATTTCTATTTTCAAACTCCAAACTTCAAATGCAAGAAAAGTTTTTAAAAATGGAATATTGTGAAGCAGTTATGGCACGCTGCTGCAAAAGTACCAGATTGTGCATTTTCTTGGTTTTGTTATTTATCACTTATGAACAGAATTTAAGAATGTATAAAAAAACGGAATCTAATACAGTAAATTCCAGTTGCTATCATTGTACACTTGATGGGGTTGTTGATATACCCCCCCCCCATCCAATTTTTACTTAGCTTGTAATTTGCAACTGAAGCTCTAGTTACTGCTGTGATTTGTGAATATTCTCACAGACTCCTGTACCCTTCACTCCTTTGTGTTTGTCCTGTTGCATTCTCAATGCTGCAAATGTTCTGTTTACAGACTCTGGCACACCGCTTGTGCTAGCGATGAGGGAGAAGTGATCGTCTTTGGGGGCTGTGCCAGCAATTTACTTGCTCATCACAAAGCAGTAAGTTCTTTTTCAATTTCAATGTGATTTTTTCAATTCACTGGCTTTGACTAAGTGTAGAGCGCAAAGCAGCTGGTAAAAAAAGCACTATATGAAACTCTCTGGCCCATTTTTACTAAGGGATGATTCCACCGATCAGTTGTAGTGCATTCAGGCCTGGGTTCAGGGCAGCCTGTCATTTCTTTCCATCTAGCAGTGCAATCATAAGAGCAGCAAAAGGCAATACTTTTGTAATCCCAAAAGGATGGTTTGAAATTCAGCCAGCGATTTGTTTAGCATATAGCATCAGTCACAATAAATGTTGTCTTTAACCTGGTTAATAGTAGGGATCAAGTTCACGTTGGATGACTTCCTGAAGGTATTTAATTGAGCCTTTTTAGACTATGTTTTTTCTCTGTGTTATATACCGTAAAACCTCTATTTGAACGCCACCTCTATTTGAACGCCACCTCTATTTGAGCGCCACCTCGGCGGA
>JAOYMU010000001.1:142206220-142225741 GCA_025802295.1 Psammodynastes pulverulentus | reverse complement strand
CATAGCTGGCTGGGGAATCCTGGGAGTTGAAGTCCACAAGTCTTAAAGTTGACAAGTTTGGACATCCCTGGGTTAAACAGATAGGTTGACTGGTTCACCACAAACACATCATCAGGTTTTTTGTACGTAGATGTGTTGACTATGAACAGGTTATATATAGTCTGATACAAAACCAATGTTTGCATAACAGGCTGAAATGTATAAACCATCTTTACAAATGACAGTGATTAAGCTAAACCCAAAACGTTCACAGTATGGATGCACAATTCATATGATGTACACATCCCACAGCATTACAATACAGCGTTTCTTTTGGTGCATGTTACACCACCTTTTCAGTTTGTTTCTGTTGGATTAGTAGTGTGGTGTGCAGACAATCCTTGAGCGACTGTTCAAACATTGTTCAGTTTGTCCCTTTCTCTACAAGTCTTCTGAAATGCTGTTTGCTGGCTGTGGACTTACCCAAAGCAACAGATGTTGCAAAGGAGTGTTTTCTAAGAGCTCATTAACCCTCTTCAGGCATTATTATTGGAGCTCAGCACGTAAGCAGGCCAGCTAAGTGTCACCACTCCACAGCCACTGACTTCACTCAGATGACATTGGCTCCCCACTGAAGCTGCACATTGAGTGCGACTGCTTGCAGGGTAGTAGCTTGTATGGGTTCATTGGATCCTGGTTTCTTGGGAGAAACCTACCTGGGTGGGCCTAGCTCATCCTGCAGGTCAGTATGTTGAACTTGTGATGTTTTCAGGGAGCCATGTGCAAGAAACATCAGCAAGAGGTGTGGGGAGACCCTGGTGCTATTCCATCATAATCTAAAAAAGCTTTCTGGGTAACATAGAGCTAGTTACTCTCTCAGCCCCACCTGCCTCACAGGTTGTTTGCCTTGGGAAAGAATAAAAGGAAGACTAGGTACATTGCTGCCCTGAGCTCCAGAATAAAATACTTTGCTAGTATGTGGTGGTATTGTGATTGGCCACACCAGCACAAGGTGAGTACATAAATTTGATAGATAGATAAACAAATAAACACATAAGTAATAAAATAAAATCATGTGGAATTGCACTGGCCAGTCTTAGCATTAATTTGAAGACTACATGCCCCTTTGCACAAAAACAGCAACTCCCTGTTACTTAAAGACACTTTAGACTTTGGCTTTTAACTTTTGTCTCTATATGTGACTACCGTATTTTCAATATATTATTTTGAATATATAAAAAAAAAATAAAGGCAAAAGTCTGAAACTATGCAGTAAGTTCAGTGAATGTGTAAAGATGCATTAGGATAAGAACAGTAGTTGAACGAATCATTTAAGTAGACAACCCGTCACCTGCTAGGTCATTCTTTCAGAGACATTTCTTTACTAAACAGAAACAGAGTGACCAATGGGCAAAAACACTGTGGGAGCAGGAACAACTTCCGACTTCCCCCCGTCTTTCCCATTGAATTTACATGAGGGGAAACTGATAAGGAGCATCGGAAATGCTCCTCCCTCCTTTCCTTGTCATTCTGTCATTTTCTTCCTTTCTTCCCTCTTCCTTAGAATTCCTGCCAGCTTCCCCATTTACTTTACTTGTGGGAAGCTTGCAGGAAAAAAGTCAATGGGAAGTTTCAGGTCGAAGGCTAGCAGGTAGGTAGTCATGAGGTGCTGTGTGGTTGGGGAAACATTTTTGGATGTGTGCAGGAGATGCCATGCAGGTTGGGGAGGATGCACAGAGAGGTGGTGTGGTTCAAGAAGAATTGGGGAGGGTGTTCATGGGGCTGCTTGGGAGAGAATGAGAGGTGTCATGCAGGTCAGGAGTGGTGCAGGGAGGCAGCGTGGGTCAAGAAGGGTATGTGGGGTGCCCAAGAAATGATGCATGAGTCAAAGAAGGCACTCGGGGTTGTGGTGCAGGTCAGAAAGGGTGAATGGAAATATGCAAGAAGTGCTGTGTGGGTTAGGAAAGGCACACAGGGAGGTTGGCACAAACCAGGGAGGGTGTGTGTTGGTCCCCAAGGAGTGCTTCATGGTTTTGGGGAAGATGCAGGGAGCAGTGTGGGCCAAGAAAGGTGCTGGGAGTTTTTTTCTGCTCTGTTCCTCCCTCCCTCTTCATTTCCTTCCTTTCTTCCCCTTTCCCTGCCCCTCCTGGATTGTAAGTCTATTTGTGATACCTTGCTTCAAAAATTGTTGCCCTATGATGCACCATTCTGCGCATTTAAATAGGAAAAGGAGTTTTGCTATATAAATTTTCTAATAAAATGTTAATATTAAAATAGGATTTTCCCAAAAGGGATTGCATATTATGCATATATTCATACAAAACCATTCATCTGACAATCTGAGGTAAATGTCTTTCTCTTTTTTTCTTTTTTTCTTCTTTCCTTTTTCTCTTCCTTCCTTTCTTTTCTTTTTTCTTTCTTCCTCAGCTTGTAGTTCTTTTTCAAGAGAATTGATTTTTTTCTGAAATCACTTTAGTATAAAACAATATGCTGATTTCCTTCTGGCTGCAGAGACGTTCTGCAGAAAATTTATTAAAAATTCTTTAATTTCCAATTTTCTTCAGAGTTCTTCTGTAAATCAGAGGTCAGAATGCAGCATCAAGGATTTCATGACGAAATATTCTGAAAAACACAGTGAACAATTTGGCTGAATCTAACAACTAAAAACAATTCCATAATTACATGCCACACACTTTCTTCCCTCAGCCATGTGTTAATTTGCATTGATGCTATCACAGCATTATATCTGCACTGGGACAACATTTTATCCCAGTAATCTATGAGGCAATAAGCTTTCCCTCAGATTCAAATGGCTCCCCCTCTACTTGTGTTTCAAAGAACCCTAAAAACTCAGCTTTTCACCTTGGCCTTTGATGAGTATGCTTGAAACCCCCACCCCTTTTCTTTTTTTGTTTCCCATCTGATTTTATTTTATTGGTGCATCTTTATTCTTTTCTGTTTTGTGGTGTTTTCTTATTTTTAATAATTTCTAAACCGCTCAGTCTCACTGGAAGTCAGGTGACATATAAATTGAATATGTAAAGAAATGGAAGTCAAAAAAGAAAAGAGATCGAGATTTCAAATGTATGCTGTATGTAACTGGAATAAAGATGGATTTGATTTGAAGTGGATAACTCTGAAACTAGTCTCAAATCATTTTCATTCAATCAGCCTGTAAGGAAGGAAGATGGGTTGGTTATAGGGTCTGCTGCTTGAGCAGGGGGTTGATCTAGACCTCCAAAGTCCCTTCCAGTTCTATTCTGATTGATATCCAGAAAATGTTTAACTCATTTGCAGAACTAGTAAGGCTGATACTTACCATTTTTTTCTTTTGCATGATAAAGATGTGAATGTCTTCACTCCGATATTCTTCATCATGTTCATCCAAGGGAACCTTTTGCAACTCAAAGTCCCTCTGAAGGAGCTAGGATTTAAAACTATACCAGAATAAGTTCTTAAAAACCAGTGTTCTCAAAATACTATTTGTGCTTTTTATGCCTGTTTTAGGAAATAATATAAAGCATGAAATCATTACTCAGTATTGTAGAATCCTGGTTTTGAAAACCTACCCTTCTACTCTTACAAATCCCCCTCCCCAGAAAAAATTGATTCCTCCAGATCGAGAAACACTTTTAATGTGACTCACCTCAAAGTATCTTTTCTCTACTTCTGGGTTTTGTCCCACAGTCCTTTCTTCATAACAGCAAAGGATGAAAGTATCCGAGCCAGCCAAGTCCCTCAGGGTCTTAATCAATGGTTCCAGTGACTAACCGTGAAAGTTAAATATTTGACATTTAGCCTCCACCCACTGTTTATATATGGCTCAGTCCAATTTGTACTTCCAAAAGCTGAATACAAGCAACTGGATCACTGTATTAGCAAATATTATTATTTCTTTTGATGGCCTCTCAAACTTAATTTTGGATAATTACCAGGCAGATAGCAGTAGTAAGTGCAAATAGAATTCAGAGAAAGATCAGAATATAGACTTAGGATGACAATCATGAGGTACTGAAAGACTATTATTTTTATAATTGTATGGAAATAGCTCCTAAAAATTCTAAGAAACTTCAGGTCAGTTAATACAAAATGAAACTGTATTGTTAGTTTACACTAATGACTGAAAGATGTAATGCAGGAATTCAGGAAACAGGGCACAATCACCATTTTTTTTTTTACTATTGGGGCTGGTTCCACAGTCATCACTCCATCTTATTTACAGAATGAAATAAGTGGTGGCTGTTGAATATTCCCAAAGAGTTTGAACGATCCCGAGAAGGAAATCTCTCCAAGGATTTCTCAGGAAAAAATATGTTCTAAGCAATAATGCAAGCTACCACAAATGGACACAGTTGGCTGAATGAGCCACAAGTTACTTTACCAGCAGTATCCAAGAAAGCATAAATAAAATGAAAATAACAATCCAAAATATTTGAACATTATGTGATTCTATCAGACTGAGATAAGGTTACGTAGGAGTTACAGAAGAAGAGAACTCTCAATTGCCTAGTTCCAGCTTTCAAAATCATGAATAAATTAACATGCTGAGTGAGGTTTATGGGAATTGTAGTCTAAAACATCACTGGGATCCTTGGCTGTCTACCTTAAACATATAATATCTGACCAGAATTGGAAGATCTGGACTCAAAATTCTATTTAGTTATGAAATTCACTGAATAAACCTGGACTACTCACTATCACTGCCTGTATGTACCTCACAGAAACAATGTGAAGGCAAGATGGGTGCAAGGACCATAGCCCTTTAACAGAAAGGCAGGGTTAGGGTTAAAGAATTTTAAAGAATTTGGGCAGGGTGGGCTCTTCAAGGTCATTCAGAAATGTTATAGAATAGGCCTGTCAAACTGGCAGCCCAAGGGCTGGATGCGTCACATGCAGGCCATGTCCACCCCGCCTCTGCAAAGGCAAAAAACATCACAATACATCACACTACGTTGCGTAACACGCTCAAGTTTGACACCTATGTTATAGCAAAATGTAAGACTCAAATGTTCAGTTCGCTGGTCAAGGTTTCAAAGGTGTTCATAGGCTTTGTACAGTACACCCTACTATACAAAGAAAAAATAGCCCACTGATTATCATTTTACTGTGGCATTTCTACCATGATCTCACAGCATCAAAATCAGTTCAAAAGATGTCACAAGTTTAATCCCAATTACAAGGCTAGAGATTCTTTGCCTGCCCTCAACTCTATTCTGATACTAGTGGAATACCATTAATACCACTGATACTAGTGGAATGCAGTTTACCTCTTCATAGTAGATGCAGTCTGCCATCAATATGAAGTCAGGTGCAGGAAGAAAATCTGTCACATCCTCCCCCCTAAACATGTGAATAAAAGGAGTAAAAACTTATGGATTACTTATTTAACTAGTTTATATGGCTGCCTATCTCACATGCATCTCTGGGAATGGAGGCTAACAGTTAAAAACAGAATAAAAACAACCACAATTAAAAACAGTATAAACAAGGTAACAGCTGAGAACACTCATGACATCCCATATTTAATATAACCATGACCCAGAAACAGACTCATCCACACTATCATGACCCCAGGCTTGAGGGCAAAACCAAGTTTGTAATGTCTGGGGATGATGTTGCAGAGAGTGGATGCCATAGAAGAAGAGGCTCTTTTCCTGGGTCCTGCCAGACGGTATCTCTTGCTGATAGTACATGGAATAGGCCTTTCCTACCAAATCTAACAAAATACCACTGGGGAAATACAGTAAGTAACCCAGCCTAAAGCCCTGAAAGTTGATTGACGTAACAAAAAATATTGGGAGTATTTGTTACTAATTAGTTTATCTTCAGTGGTCATTTTCTTTTTGTTTCCTGATGCGTCTTATCTATAGAATTTAGTTATTCTATTTACAGTGGAACTTCGGGTTACAAATGCTCCTGTTCGTGACCAAATCGGATCCCGACCAAAAAATTAACCCGATTTTTGGATCGGGTCACGATTCAAAAATCGGGTGGCGAACAAACCCCACCGCAGGAGATTCCTTTCCACGCCGATTTTCCAGTCTGCATGTGTGCAGTCCACATAAATGTTTGTCCGCGCATGCAGTTTGTCGTGCTTCCTGTCACAACCAAATCGGACTGCAACCGTAGTCCTGGAACGGATTACAGTCGCAACCAGAGGTTCCACTGAATATTGTTCTTGTTATTAATAATTTAAACTTATTGGCCACCCAACTCCAGTGTTTTTATTGTATTAGTCACCCAGAGTTGCTTTATATGAGGCAGATGGCCATATAAATCTAATCAATCTAATAAAAAATATAGAAATAACATTTGATTCATTAGTTATTTTATGTAGACCCTAAATTTTAGCTGTTTCTTAAATCAGTATAGTTAGATGCACATCTGATGCATCATTTATTCAAATTTTTCCAAAGTCCTATCAAACTTCATACTGTAACTTTAAATATATATAATTCACTCCAATAATTTATCAAGATCCTTTGTATTACAGACTGAGGTAGGCTAAAAATATTTCATCTTTCTTGTTAATCTTGTTGTATTTAATATGATTAAATATATAAAATAAACTAGACTGTTATAACTGTCTGATTAACCAAAATTGGTTTTCAATTTCTTAAAGTAAATTTAAAAAAAAATAATACAAACCATTTCAGTACCTTGGCTTGAATTGAACCTGACACAAGATGTTGATTATTCTCAATGTTTGTTTTTAATAAGTCCTGAACTTCCTCCAGATCAGTAACAGTAACATTTGCTCTACAAAAAAGGTGGAAGGAAAATATGTTAGTATTTCCCCCACTATTATTCAAGCAATAAAAGACTGAACATAGCATGAAAGCATAAAACCCATCATGCAATTTCTTTGAAGGATGGCAGCACCTTTTATGATTAAACAGATTTTACTGAATGGCATAAAATTTTGTTTTGGTCCAGGGTTTCTTAAATTTGTCTACGCTCACTGGGGAATTCTGGGAGTTGAAGTTCATACATCTTCAAGTTGCCAAAGTTAAGAAACACTGGGCTAAGACTAATATGGGGTTTAGATTTGTGTGCATCTGATAAAATGATCTGCCTTTTAATAAGATGTGTTAGTTGGAAAGGGTGCTATTAGTATCCCTTCTGATGGTTTGCCACAGTAGACAAACATGGCTCCCTTCCACGATGTCAATTTTTAAAGAGGTTTGAATTGCCAAAGCAAATCATGTACAGGAAATTGCTGCCAAAGCAAATCATGTACAAAAGTAAATGTATTAAGGCAACACAGAGCTAGTTCTCCTAGCAAATGAACTAAAGTTAAGCTGGAAAATATATGTGAAATATGGCCTAGCTTACTTTCAAATAACTGCAATAACCTCTTTATAATAGTCCTAGAGGGAAAATCTGTCTCTCCCTCCCTCCAGGCATTCAGAGGGAATTTTGCATCATCAGTGTTGTGCATGCTAAAGTGTAGGATGACTTGTTTGTTGCTTAACTTTTTGAATGAATACAGCCATTACGATTTGTAAGCAATTATTTCTGGCTTAATATGAGCCTACTACCCAAGTTGGATTTATTCAATAGCCATGATGAGGGGGGGGAAAGGGCCTTTTGCACTTTGTGTAAGTAGTCCCTGATTTGTATAAAAAGTTCCTCTTTGAGGGAGATGGATGGTTCAGAAACGTCCACTATAAATAAATAAACAACTACATCCCCAAAAGGGCTAAAGAAAAACTTTCTTGGTAATAATCTCTGATCAGGAAGGTTTTTAGATAGTAGCAGGGCTCTCGAGGCGGGCATCATCTCCTTTCTGCTTCCATCAGAACAGAAGCTCGGGGTGGCTGGAAGGGCTGCTTTCCGCACAGAAGCCCCACAGATAAAGGTTTACACCTCGTGGGAGTTGCCCTTTTCTCTGCCAGGCCCAAGAGAACATCCAGCGCAGGGCAGAAGACCAAAACGGGGGCCGGCAGCCCAGGATCCCTCCCCCCGCCTCCCCTCACTCCCGTACCCGAGGCTGGCGGCCACGAGGCCGACGAGGCCGGTGCCGGCGCCCAATTCGAGCGCGGCCTTGTGGCGGAGAAGGCCCACCGGGCTTCCGCCGCTTTGCTCCGTGCCTTGTCCTGTTTGTGCCGCGCTCTTCTCCAGGAAGCGGGCCAGCACCAGCGCGGCGTCCCACACCACCGAGCCCGTCCCGCCGGCCGAACGCTGCGTCAGCCGGAGGATCCCGGAGCCGTCCCGCCGGGGCAGCTCCCGCTCGAAGAAGACCGCCGGTTGCGGCGGCGGCGACAACATGAAGGAAGGGCGGGCAAGGCCGGCTTTGTTTTCCGGCGGTGCCCTCTGACTGGGAGCTAGGAAGGGGGACCGGGCAGCAGCTCTTTTCTGCTCACAGCTGCCCGGCGGTGTTCCGAAGGATGATCAGCTCGGAGACTTTCTTCCAGTCCCCTCTAGCTTTTCCTCACTCCGTGAATTCGTACGCGAAGGGCGTGTCTCCGGATAAGAATGGACAGACGCGAGAGAGTAGCGGCAGCAGTAACGGTCTAGCCATGAAAGAGGGCGGTGAGGCAAAAAGCGAAGTAGCTGCTTTATGTAACTCTGAATATATGTGTGTATGAGGGCCGAGGTCTCTTCCCTTGGGAGATCAAGGATGGCCTCAATCCTGCTGGCTTTTGGCCAGGCCTTGAAAACCTGGTTTTGTGTTTCTTGGTTGTATTGACATGGGCTATTTTTTCTCAGTTAATGTCACATTTATATCCATTTATATCCATTTCTTCCTTCTATTTTCCCCACAGCAATAATCCCATGAAGTAGTTTGGGCTGAGCAAGAATGACTAGTCCTGTAATGTTATACTTCCTCTCAACTGATTTGACAGTTGGCTGCCTGGAGGATAGGCAGTTATTGAAATTTTAAAAATGCAAACATGCATTGGTTGGCTGGTTGGTTGAACCATTTAGGCGTGTCCGACTCTTGGCGACATTATAGGCAAATGCTTTCCATGCTACTCTGTCAAACACAGCTTCCTTCAGTTATTCAGATTGATTCAGAATCAGTAAGGGAGTTAGGGATGTATTTTATCACTTTTTTTGTTCAATCTGAACAAAATACTGAAGTGATTACGCGGAAATTAGATCTGGAACTGCTGGATGTTGGACTGAAGATTGGGGAAGAACCATAAATAGAGGCATGCAGGTGATACAACACTATCACCTGCATACCTCTAATTATTTATGGTTCTCCCCCAATCTTCACTCCAACATCTGGCAGATCCAGATCACAAAAAAAGTGATAAAATACATCCCTAACTCCCTTACTGATTCTGAATCAATGTGTCACCATAAAATGTTCTCACTATTGCCTCGTGATTCAGTGTAGAGTGATCTGATGATTCTAATCAGGTGGGATGGGAAACCAAGAACATGCAAAGCTGCCCATAGTCCATACCAAACACACACACCATTTTGTTGTTCTAAATATCTAATTTAGTATGTTTATATTTGCTGCCTCCTTTTAAGAGAAAGGTGATAGATGAAACTATGTCAGAATGAAATTACCTGTGTAGAAAGTATTACATAATAATAGGAAATGCTATTTTGTTACAGTACTTTCACACAGCAATCAGACCCATTCTGGCTGCATAAATACAATACTGTAGGCTTTACCTGGTTATTGAATTGTTGCATTTCTTGGGTTTGCACAGCACATTCAATCTTGTGCTATCCAAGCAAGTTACACCAAGCCATAAAAAAAATTGGACAAGGTTATCACAAACTCAGATGCACCTGTTGGATCTTTTCCTGACTTCATAAAGCATGTTAAGTGAGCGCAACCTTATTGTCTTGAGAACCAATATCACAAATATTCCAAATCACCTTTTGTGTATCTTAGAAAGTCATTCTCATTCATTCCTGGCCTCATGGGGCAAACTTCCAAAGTTCTGATGTAAGTTCTATTGAGTTTAAAAATTGGGTATTATCAAATTATTATCAGAAGCAATCTTAAAATTTCTGATGCAGAAAGTAAAGCTGAGTTTCCATGAGTTATCAAGACTTGGTTTTAGTATTTGAAACTGAACATACAAAACCCTTTTATTAATTATTCATATGAATAGAGCAACAGTCTCTTATGTGCAAATGGGATTCATTTCACAGGACCTGATTTCAAATATGTTGGTTATTACAACAAACCATGTATTGTTTAACAACAGTTTCTTGAATAAGCCACTGTTGAATGGATTCACATGTAATATGACTCAGAATTGTTTGTATAACAAAATGGTTAGGTGCACATGACATCTTAACTCAGAACAAAACATGCCATAATAATGGTGTAAATTTCTTTACTTTCAAATCATTCTTCCCCCTCCTGTCTGTTGCCCTATTAGTTTTAACTCGCAAGCTATGCATATTTGATGTTTTCTGGCTCTAAGGGCATAATAAAGATTAAAATAAGGCTTGCAAACTTCTAATGGCTACATGCACCAATAACAGAGCATAAATAACAACTGGTAAGGAGTAGTTTTAGTAGCCCTTTTAGTTTTCTTTGTTGTTAGGGAAACAGGTGCTTATCTTATGCAATACCTAGTAAAAATTATCCATAGCAAGACATTCCAAAGGTTCTTCCCTGAAAAATCACCTTTGGGACAACCATGACCTAGATGACTGAGAATCTCCGTAGACATGTCCCAAAGGTACTTTCAAAAAGGCAACTGGACTTCGATATTTTTTTCCTTGAAAACATTTCAATTCTCATCCAAGAGGTTTCTTCAGTTCTTGAATGAGAAGTGAAATGTTTTCAAGGAAAGTCCAGTTACCTTTTAAAGAGCACCTTTTGTGACAACCATGACTTCTGATTGAGAATCTCCATAGGCATCCATAGCAAGAATACGGATAGGTTTTTAGTGAAATCTTTTGATTCCCAAAACTTAATGGTTTCCTTGGTTTTTCTTTAGCATTAGTCTCTGTATTTACACAAATTTATGTGCAGGCTGTTTTGAACTGACACCACATCTAAGCTTGAAACTTCCCATTTTGAAATAGAAGTAGATACTCCAATTTTCTAGAATGCTCTGGAAATGTTCCAACTGGCCTTGTTTCTAATCTAAAAAGTCCTAGTTTACTTTGAGCACATTCTATTTTGCGCAGCTCTTTTCAGAATTATTTCTCCCAAAAAAAGTAATGTAAGAGTTTCTGTAACTCCCTTCCCTTGGAATTTTATGAATGACTGTTTTGACTGTTTTCTGAATCACCATCACCCCTTGGAATTTTTGGCTTACACATTACAGAGGGTGAAAGAGTTTACCACAAGCAGCTGACATGAAAATTATTGGGCAAATAACCAACTTGTTTAATCTCCGTAGTAGTGGAAAGGAGGAGTGCACCATATTGGATTTTCTGCCTTCGGCACCAACTTGCCTGAGGCCATCTCTAAGGAGTTTCATTTGTTTTTCTTAATATGATCATCTTTGCAAGAATAATATAACTTGAACAAGCTTTCTTAAAAATTAAGACCAGGTGATTTATTAGTCTGGTTAAGAACTCTGATACAAAGAACAGTAAAAAGCCACAGAGCAGTCAAGAGAAGGCTTTTGGATTCTACAGTACTTGAACATTGTAAAAGAGCCTAGTCACAAAAAAATCCCAAGGAAGCCTGATAGCACCTATTTCAACTAACCCATTTTAAAGCCACCGTTGAGCAAGAGATTGCTGAATTGCTACATACAGATAGTCCCTCGGGTTACGATAGTTTGTTTTACAATTGCTCAAAAATTACAATGACCTTGGAAAAAGGGACTTACAACCTGCACTTACAACCATTGTACCATCCCTATAGTCAAGTGATCGCAATTTGAGTGGTTGGTAACCGGTTCGCATTTATGACCAGTTGTAGCATCCTAAGATCACGTGATTGTACTTTATGATCTTTTTTGCCAATTTCTGGCAAAAAAACCACCCACTGGAGAAGCTGGATTTGCTTAACAATTGTGTGATTTTTTTAATGCCCACTGTAAAAATATTGTCATAAAATTGACTAGACTTATTATCACAACTTACGTTCCAGTCACAGTTGTGGTCATTAGTCTATCTATATTACCAGTACCTTTACATCAAAAGATTTCAGGAAAGTTCAAAGTATCAACAAATAGGAAGGGGGTTTTAACACAACAATTGCTAATCGATAAAGATACTGCTAACCTGTATCTACATAACCAACCTGTCATCCCCTCCTTTCCCACCATTCCTATTTAAATCCTGTATCAATCTATCCCACTGTTCCCCAATCTTAGCCATTGTTGTGTGGACTGGCTGATCCAGCATGCTGACTAGGGATTCTGGAAGTTGAAGTCCACCCATCTTAAAATGGGCAAGTTCTAGCCACTCTACACGTCTAATAAAGGGAGCCGTGGCTCATGAAAGCTTATGCTTTTTTGGTTAAAGTTAATTGAAAAAGGTACCGCCAGACCCTCTCCAGATCTTTTTAAATACGTGAACCAGACTCATTTAATATGCCAGCTTGAATGGAAAAGAACAGTTCAACTGGCCAGAGGAAGGTCTCATTTAAGTTTCAGAGTCCAAAATAGCATTCTTCAATATCTGCTGGTTGAAACATGGCATTTTCAGAAGGGACCCCATAATGACAGTAAAGCTCTAATTTAAGGAAAGAAGGGTAATTATAATATGGTTTTCATCACTAATATGTAGAGAAATGCTTACAATAGTATAATGCACAGAAAGAACAGATTGCAGAAGAGGCCTCAAGTCACAGAAATGTATACAGGTTATTACTTTGTAAATTATACATTATAAACAACTGTACATAATATGGCGCAATAGCTTTGTTCGCCAAAACAGCAGGCAACTTTTTAGCTTAAGACACCTCCGCTTGTTTAAACAATGAAGGCACAACTGAATAGGACACACGTGCTAAATTCTCCTTGAACAGGTGGGTGAAGCAGACCCTTTTCTGCTTCTCACTTAATCGGGCCAAATTGTAGTGCACTCTCTTGGTTTAGTCACTTATCTTTTCCCAATTTCAGCAGCAATACTACAAAATTAAGACATGATGTCACCTAACGTTTGAAAACAACAGTAATACAATGGTCTAGCATAAACCTCTTGATTTTAATTTTTTTCCTGAAAAGAAAGTATCTGAAGATGTTTATAAAAACAAAATTAGAAACATGACGTATGCCTTCCTGATTGGTGGGAAGTCCATCAATTATGGCATCAATTGGGCACATCCACTTGAAAGTTCTCCCAGGTAAATCACATCAAAATGAATATTCACTGCAACTCGGCTTGGTGAGAATGCTTCATGAGCACTTCTCAATGTATCTTACCTGGTGCTTTCTAGAAGGCCTTATTGGCTAGGATTGCAGTCCTGATAACAGCTTAAAGACACCAGTTTGGAGAAGGTTCTCCAGTTAATTGCACCTTTAAAACACGCACACAAACACACACACACGCACACACACACTCACGGAGGGAAAAGGCTGCTCATGCTCCAGTTTGGAAATAAAAACTCCCACCAGCAACCACTTTTGTTTTGGCTCAGTGCAATGAACTGATGTCAGTTTAAAATTAATGTAGTGTGTCATTTACAGTGCAAAATATGGTATTCTTTGTCACAGCACTGAAGAGGAAGAGGAGAAGGCAGTGTTACTGATCCCCTGAGGAGAAGATTGATGGTGTGAGTAAACAGGCTAGAGTGAGTCTGAAGGCCGTTGTTCCAATGCTTGAGGATGAGTCTTGATCTGCAGCACTCTGGTGCATGTGTTTGCCTGACAAAGGGCTCAAAATACACGGTGTCATTGGAATAAATTAAGGAGAAACCATAAAGTTAGGAGCTGCTATTCCAGTGTCAATGACTACCATAATGAAGGTCATTGAGGAGCTTCTGCATTTTCTAGCAAAGAGTGTCTGTGCAAAGGAGGGTGAGAAAGTTCCCTCTTGTAAGTCTTTGGTGGCAGTTTTGGTAGCTGAGGACTGGAATTCTGGCGAGGTGGGACTGGAGGTGCTGCAAGGCTATTAAGATTTGGGCTGAGCATGCACCAGCGACGCAATATTCGAGGCGATGGGGTGCCAGGAGGAGTGTTGGGGGAGTTTGGGCAAGTGCTAACTTCCCGGAGCCAGTCAGGCTCTCTGTGAAAGTGTCCCACAGGTGGTGGCTGAAGATTGAATGAGCAGTTCACAAAGTGCTCTGGAGGGCGAAGGGGTACTGGAGGAGGAGTGTCAGGCAGAGGGTCTCTTGGTGGAGGTGGTGGAGGGCTTTGCAGCGGCTGATCAAACAAACCAGTGTAAGCTGGCACTCGTGGTTGTATCTTTGGAGGAGGTGGCAGTCTCGGGGGGACAGCAGGAGGATCATCATCGGATCTGGAACCACCCTGAAACACATATGAGCGGAATCATCCAAAGTGTTCCCAAAGCAAATTATTTTGAGCAAGAACCTGCGTTAACCCTCATGTGTCTCCATCTTCAAATTTCCTTCCTCGATCAGAATACTGATACTCTCAAAATACAACATTCCACATCTCTTTTTCATCATTCTTGAACTTGAATATTAACTCCTCAGACAATAAAACAGTTTGATTTAAAGTCAATGGTTTAATGTTCCACCAAAATGAATGGAGTTCAGTTCTAAAAACAGGTATTTCAAAATACCTGATAATACCAACAAGCCATGTTTGAAATGGATAATGCAGCAGACATGAAATTGGCCTGATTAATAAGCAAGTGGGATGTGATGCTTTGAGAGGAGGCATTTGCAGATGCACGAACACAGCAGAAACTAGACTGAGCAGTGAGAAATAAAATCGCACACAGCTACAAGATCTCTGCTTTGCTCATAATCTACAAATATTGTACACTTAAAGAAGTTTCTTTTAAATAGAAGATTACCTTTGAGTTAGAAAGCTCCTGATCAAATTTCTTGCGAGGAGGCAGAGGAGGAGGAACCAGGGGTTCTTCACTTAATTTATGCAAACTTCCACATGAACTAAAGAATGATTCTGAAGAACAAAACAGACAGAATTAAGAATGTCTGATTGCATGATGAATCTTTTGAAACCTTATTTCTTAAATGTATAAGCTCTAGTGACTCTTGCTGTTCTTTTGCCTACATATACAAAGAAACATGGGAATTCTAAGGAACTACCAGAGTACTTACTTGACTGTGGCAAAAGGACAGGAGCAAATATGCTGTTGTTGCTACCTGTGGAGAAAAGGCAGAAAGGATACAATCAGGAACTTTTCCCTGCCGAAATATTGTTTAGAACTGAAAATACAGCTAAGGGAAAAAGTATATTGTTAATTGTAAGGGACACAACTTTTTTCACCTGAACTTGACAAAAGAGCATGAGGTCTTTTTACAGCCTTTCCCAATCTGCATTATCAAATGTGTCCCAGCAATCTCTTTTCCACTATGCGCTCATTGCATTGCCCTTTTCTGATCCCCAGACTACACCTAAGTTATTCTCAGGTAATGTTTTCTTTTTGCTATTCACACAGTATTGCCACGTGCACTATTTGGCATACTCAGTGGCATAATCAGGCCACCTCTGTGAGGTGGGATCTGACCAACCCTTATTGGTGCAGGTATGCTTTCTCTCCTCAAGAGAGTCTAATTCTTTCAAACTCAATTCTTCCTACACTAGCCAGGATAATAAACTGATCTTTCACTCAGGCATCGGGTGTTCAAGAGGGGTTTTGAGGCTTGTAATGGAAAGTAGAATGAATTTAGGAAGTCAATAATTAAATGCTGTGGGAAATAAAATATTTCATTATTAAAAAAGAGGAACAGTTGCCTACAGTCAATTAACTCACAAGCATTTTGAACAGGGTTTATGAGCCACGGTGGCCAGAGGTGAGCTGCACTTACGTTAACAACTGGTTTGCTGGTTGTGAGTGTGCGTGCGCTTTGGGACTGAAGCGCAGCTTCAAACAAGCAGCTACTCTACTCAGGCAGCTCCGGTGAGTACAGCAGGGGTAGCACATAACTCAGCAGGGCAGCATGGGCAGGGGGAACAAGCCAGAAAGTTAGTTAGATATGGAAAGGATAGCGCAGGGGCTGGGGGCAGGCCCAGCCAGTGATCACAACTACCAGTTCGCCTGAACTGGTCCGACCAGGCAGCAGCCCACCACTGGGGATGGTGTAGTGCTTAGAATTCAGTAATGCAGGACTAATTCACTGCTCACTCCAGGAGTTCAATTCTGAACAGCTCCAGGTTGACTCAGCCTTCTATCCTTCCAAGTCAGTAAAATGAGCACCTAGATTGTTGGGGACAATAGGCTGACTCTATAAAGCACTTAGAGAGGGCTGTAAAGCACTGTGAAGCGGTTTAGAAGTCTAAGTGCTGTTGCTATTATAATAAAAATCCTTGGTTAATGATCACTCTTTCAATGACCATTCGAAGTTATGAGTGTTGAATGAGTGATACTTAACAAAGGCCCTCAAGTTCTGGCTGTCCCAGAATCCCTTTAGTCATGTGATTGCAAACCAGGACCTTGGCACTCAGCATTTATGATGGTTATAGAGTCCTGTGCACATAATCGCCATTTGCATCTTACAAGCAAAGTTAATGGAAAACCCGGGAGGTAAGGTTGCAAATCGCTTGCTCTCTGGTGATTTTTCCCTCCAAGGAGCCTGGTTATGGTACCTGTAGTAACTGTCTGCCCACAGCGGCCATCCATGCACCTGCTCTCACCTGGCAGTACTCTTGACCCTGCTGCACTCACACCTCAGTGGCCATCTACATTCTACACAGCCTCATGTACCCTCACGGAGCCAGCAGCAGCCACCCCTATCCTCTCCATGCTTGTACTTCCATGTCTACCTGCGTGGCCTTCCCCACCCAGCAGCAGCCATTCCCAGCGCTACTGCAGCCCTTCACAGACCTGGCAATAGCCACCTCTGGCCCCAAAGCACTCATGCCTTGCCTCAAGAGCTACCTATCCACTCTCCATCACACAATAGCAACCACCCTCAGTCCTGCTGTGCTCACACTGTGCCATGCTGGCCACTTATACATCTTTGTGCATCCTCTCTCACCTGGCAGGAGCAACCCGTGGCCCTGCTGTTCCCATCTCACATTGTGCCAGCCACTTTGCACTCTCCCTCACTTTTTGCCACTGGCAACAGTCATCCTACAACATTTGCTCTGCACTAGCATCCTCTCCCACCTGGCAACAGCCCACTTACCTGCCCATCGGCCTGCTTGGGAGCTATTTAGGACTTACAATTTCTTGCCAGCATCCCTTTTGTTTTTTGGAAGTCAGCAGAAAGTTGTGTAGATGCTTGCTTAATGACCGTGATCTTTGCTTAACAAGGGCAACAGGAAGTGTCAGGACTGCCATCAATAAATGATGCAGCCACATGATGTCATGTTTTATAACCACACTGAAAATGGAAATTTTAGCCCCAACTGTCATTGTAATCCAAGGACTGCCTGTACAGTGTTTTGCAAGACTCAAGTGGCTATGACAGACATTCCTGGATCTCCATGCAGGTGAAGAAAGTGATGCAAAGGGCTCTGCAGGCTCATTCATGGCAGATGGGAACTGCTGAAGCCGCATATGAGCTTTGCAAAACATGGAGTGGCTTTAATGATTCAAAGAGGGCTCTTTGTTTAAAGGTTTTGCATGGGCCTAATAAAAAGTTAAGAAATAGAAAAGAAATGGTGAGCATAAAGATTTGGGAGTTAAATCATCGATCTCTATTGTGCTATAAACACTTGAGTTCAGTTATAAATGTCTCAGTTAAAAGACAAAAACGCTGCATTCAAAATACATTAACTCAGTGACTAGAATCTTTCAGAAGAAGTATTCCCGTCCAGCTCTCGCCCTCTAAGCCACACAAATTATCAGAGATAATTTTAGTTTCATTTTATTATTGTCATTTAAGAACATAAGGTCATTCAGAATACTTACCATAGGAGCTATTGAGATCAATGTCTATGAATACACTGACTTCTGATGATGCAGACACTGGAGGAGTGGATGGTATATTTGGCGAAGTTGGTGCCGATGCTGCAGACTCCTGTTCAGTTTCTGTGATTCTGCTAAAACTAATCTTATACGGCTCCTTTTCAAGAGGAGTTGGATGGCCTCTCAAAGTGCCAGATGTGGAGCTGTGCCTACCAGCATTTGGCCGGATTCCGGGAGATTTTAGAGAGTAGCTGGTTTTTCTAGGCTAAAAGAGAGTTTCTTTGAGCTGTTTTGCTTTATGTTTAGAAATACAAGGAAATAAATCAGTGCAAAAAAGACTAATCGTGCTAAACTAAGAAAATTGCTTTTTTCTTTCCTAAGGCATGTTTTGCTTAAGAATGAAATGTTCATTTCAACAATACCTCCCTTTAAACTACATTTGATTGCATGCCTTTGATATCTCCTGATAGAGAAGGAAGCAGAATTTTCATTTTGCTTTGAAACAGAGTTCTCCATTGGAAACAAAACAGGGCTCAGATTAATGTAAGCATTAATTATGCTTACATTAATTATGTGGAATAATTCAGAACACTCCACAGTAAAGTGCCATTTAACACCACAAAGTAATTTTGTGGTGCTAATAACCAGCCATTGATATTAGTATACTTTTTCCTAGAAACTTTGCCAGGTTTGAGAAAAGAGCAGTATCTCTGCAAACGGCACACATCTCTCAGCACACACCATTTTTTTGTCTACAAATTAACTATATACACTTTCAAATGGAATCCTATATAGGTAGTCTTCACTGATCAACCAGTTGTTCAATGATCGTTTGATGTTATGATGGTGCTAAAAAAGATTTATAATGTTCTCAAAAGTTCCAGCCCTCACAGTACCACCACAGTCATGTGATTGCAATCACGTGATTACACTTGGCAACCAGATCACACTGATGTTGCACCATTCTGTACTCACTTGTTCATTATTTGTATTATTTCCCACAAGGAAGTCAATGGGAAAGCCAGCAGGGAGAATCGCTCCAGTAACTTGCTTATTTGGCAGCAGGCAATCCCCAACCCTGCCATACTAATGGGCCATTTGTGCACTCTCTCCTGCCTGGCAGTAGTGATTCTTGGCCTGATGTGCTTACGATGTGCCTTGTGGGCCATTCCCTACCTGGTAGTAGCCATCCCTGCCCTGTTGCACTCGTAGCACACCTTGCCTACTTGCCATCCTGCTTGCGAGCTTCCTAGGATTCAGTGATCCTTGATCATTGCTTAACAATGACAATGGAGATTTCTGGAGTTGCTGTTGCTAAACGATGCAGTCATGTGATCTTGTGCATCACATCTGCATCACTTAGTAGCTTCAGAAATTCCAGTCTCAATTACTGTCATTAACTGAGAACTATCAGTACATTATTTGAATACTTACATATCTAGAGGGCTGCTTGCAATTTCGGGGCTCAATCTCTTGAGATTTGTTGAATAAATAGTCTGTGAATTCTTTTTCTGGGTAATTTCCCATGGGGTTCAAATTTTCAAAGAATCTCTGGAAAAAAACAAAAAAGTAACCTTTCAACTAAACTGTATCATAACAAAAAGTTCCAGTAAGTATCAGCATATGCCAACCTCCCCCCCCCCCCCC
>JAOYMU010000001.1:142170845-142190273 GCA_025802295.1 Psammodynastes pulverulentus | reverse complement strand
ATTAAGAACAAAGAACAAAACCATGATTAAAACATGATTTTCACACAAAAACAAAAACATAATAGTGTGTGTCTTGAGTCTTGATCTCCACCGAACCCTTGAGACTGACTCACTGAACCCCTGAGGTTCGATCGAACCCAGGTTAAGAACCACTGCTCTAGGAATATGAGTTCATTTGAAGGGAAAATTAAAATCAGATGTTTCAATCAATAGAATGATAATCAGGTGTGAGTGTGGAGAGTCCTGCCTTAAAGAACAGAATTCTGTGAATTAACTATCAAATCTGATCTTTCCAAAGTATGTGGAAGCATGTCAAGGCTTGAACAAAGGAGATTTTAAGATGTACAAAGAAGTACATCTGAAAAATAGTTGCTCGCTAGGCAGGGAAAGGTTATAAAACTATTTACAAAGTCTGCTGTCAGGCAGATTGTGTACATATGGAGCAATTTAATCCTATGTTTGCCCTTCTTAGGAGTGATTGAACAAGACAACAGCAAACAAGGTATTTAATTCTACATGAGGTCTCAAAGAGCCCAGGTAATATCTAAGGAACCAAAAAAAACTCTCTTCCAATGGCAAATGCCAGGGCTCATAAAACATCATCAGGAGAACACTGAACAACAATGGTGTGCATGGAAGGGTTATAAGGAGAAAGCCACTACTCTCCAAAAAGAATACTTCTGTCCATCTATAGTTTTGACCTCCCAACATTGCAAATTTACAATCTTAGCAATGCAGGTGTGAAATGATAAGGGTTGGAATTTAACAATATCCGGATTCTACAATTTAAATTATTCTATCAAGATTGCTAACATATGAGATAAGAGATCTTTTCTGTTTTATTTTTATATTAGAACTTTCAAATCCACATATATACCTGGAAGTGTAAGGCCACAGCAGGTTTAGCCATTACATTATTAAAATGTTCTTGATATTGAGGTGAAAGGATTTCCTGCGACAAGGTTTCATACGGGTCAAAGGCTTGTTCCTAGAAGAACAGAATAAGCATTGTAAAATATATGATTTAGAGAAACTACTAATTACATAAGAGAAATTTTAATAGTTCTACTTTTACATATTTGATGGAATATCATCTATCCAACTTGAATAATGAAGAGCCATTCAAATTAGATAGCACTAATTTTTCAATAAATACTTTTTTTTTAAAAAAGGGCATCTAAATCACCTAAGCATAATCCAATACAGGTATTGGACCAATATATAGGAAGGATAACTTTATCCAAACACATTTAAACAATATACAACTGTAAGTATAGTATATAGAACACAAATAATTAGAAATCTTTCATCTGAAAATGAATCCAGTGATAATTTAAATACACAGCATACATATCAGTTCATCTTAACATGCTATAGTTTAGAAATCAAAATGATTATGACTTCTTGATATACAACAATTACATAATCCAACAGTTCTATTTAGTTCCTATTTTTACATTAGCTAAGTGTAAATTGATAAATCACAATTGGAAAATTCATGAAATTGTTTTTTGAAACGCGCCATTAAATAGCAGAAAATTCCAGTTACTGAAAACGAGGAAATGGAGAAATGAATTCATGTGTTAAAGGGAAGAAAGAAGAGCAATGCAAGGGCATTTCTATAAACAAACGATGTTTTAATATTATTCCAAAACTGAGTTACACCCAATTTTATCAAGATCTGGTTCTTCTTAAAGATAACAGTTATGTTTAATTGATCTTGTATTTAATTAAGCCTGAAAAAATTTCTTAGGGGATATCAGCAAGCTTTCCAAAGAAATGCTCTACATATCATAGTTTTAAGAAAATGATTAAATCAGCAAAGACTTTTAAAGTAGAAAGGCAAACTATTAGTGTCTTCTAATAAATTACAGAAAAGGAAGCTATGACCACATACTGTATGATATATTCTGTAACAAACCAGTACTTCAGAAAGAGTACAAGCCATTTCACCATTGTTTTCTGCAAGAATATTTTGTCACCACTTGTGATAAAAGAAACCACTACAGTAACTTACCAAACTTTGACATTCTTTCATTGCTACCTAATAAGCTAAGACAACATGATACCTGAATTAGTACTTTTCCCATTTAAGACATTGTATCATTAACTTTGTCTTTTTTAAATTCAGACAAACACTGGAGGAACTCATAATGAATAAGTAGGCTTTCAAAGAAAAAGACTTTTTAGGTTTGCCCACCATGTATATTCTTCAAGTCTGTATTCCCAGTTATAAAAAAAGTTTCATAACAACTTTAATAGGCTAATTATATATTTGTAGGTAGAGAGGGAAACAGAGTAATCCTCCATAGCAGAAGAAATTCATTCTTAAACCCATTGAAAAATCTGAATTAGTTATGCCCCACTGAATAATAAATGGACCAGCATTGCTAACTCACTTCTGCTAGATCTTCAAAACAACTGCCAACCAGGGGATGAGGACTACTTTCATCAGTCATTTCAACTGTGTCCTCAATTAATCCCAAGAGCTTCACTGTCAATTCATGGATATCTGTGATGTTGCTGAATATCATGTCAATATCCTGAGGAAAAGAAAATCCATTCTGAATGTGTATCTTTTTACATTTATGTTTTAAATATTCTGCTATTTGATTAAAAATTGATACAATAGTTTAAATTAAACCAAAAGATTAAGGAAGATTTTGTATCATTTTCGACCAGTGTTTCTCAATTTTAGCAACATTAAGATGTCTGAACTTCAACTCTCAGAATTGGCTGGAGAATTCTGGGAGTTGAAGTACAGGTATTTGAATATTGGTAAATCAAATCTAAACCATTTTAGACTTGATGAATTATTAGCTGATTATCGGCTGCCTGCAATTTGGCAGTTCAAATTGACTCTGCCTTCTATCCTTCCGAGGTGGGTAAAATGAGGATCCAGACTGTTGGGGGCAATATGCTGACTCTGTAAATTGCTTAGAGTGGGCTGTAAAGCACTATAAAGTGGTATGTAAGTCTAAGTGCTATTGCTATATAGTCTCTTTTTCTACACAAACTTCTTATCTGTTATAAAATGTTTGCCTCAGCTACTGTTCCTTAAACAGATGTTTATGGGGAAAGTGGCATTTTACATAAGAAGTCCTACTCTTTTGAATGGAAAGCATTCACAGAACTGAACTTCTCCATGTATTGTGCTATCAAGTCTCGAAATATGTTTAAAAGACTTGCAGTTGTAATAGTATATGGCAAGATTTCAATTGCAATTTTTATGCATTATTTATGATTTATTTTAACTGCTGCCTCAGAATAAGGTAATTCATTTTGATACCCTGAAGAAAGAATTAGTTTGCATTTTTGAAAAAGAACACTTTTTAAAAAAGAGAAACTAGAAAACTAATATGCAATAAAGCAGATTTTTAGTTACCTGTTGCTCATTAAAATAAGATTTCAAGAGAGGGGAGTTTTTACCATAATTCAATTTATTTCAAAGCACACATTATATCATAACAAAGGGCCAATTTAGCAAAAGACTGACTTACATTGGGCATGAACAGCTTTTTGTTAGATAGAAAAGCTTCTCGAAATACTTTTATGATCAAATTCAGCTCCCGCAGATACTGTCTTTCATCTGCAATTTCAGTCCTGACAAGATCATAGTAATTAAGTTCACCAGAAGAAGAAGGTTCTTCCTCACATAAGGAAATCAAACCAATGTCATCTTGATCAAACATATCCATTAAGACCTAAATAGAGAAGAAATATTTTACACATGAACAAATATTTTATAACCCAATATAAAGTTATGCCCTTTTTGAAAAACTATCAAATTAAATATATTTTATTGTCTAATATAAATTAATAATACAATTTTTGAGAGAAATGTCATAATTTCTTTGAGTAGTTGTTATTGACACAGAAATGTAATTTAAAGCTGCTCTATAACAAAGATACTATTTATGGCAAGATGAAATAGCGACAACCATGTAATTGAGCTGAAATATTTACATAAATTTGGGATTTCTGTAGAACCTCACCTTATCAGCACACATTGATACTTTAATGTCCTGTTGGGAAATCTCAAAGTGCCGTATGTTGAAAACATAATTGCCAGCCAATTTTAAGATGTCAGCAGAGATGTATTCCAGGACAGCCACAATGTAGAGAGACATGTGATAATCTATTTTATAACCAAGAACCTCCTGAAAATTAACACAAAAGAATATGTATAAAATCCCATTTATTATGCTTTTAAGGTTAGTTAGTTCATTTGATGACACCTGGGCCCAAAAAGAATGTTACTTCATGATGAAAAGGGTGCAAGGGATACGCACTTTAATTTGGAGTCAATGATCCTGCAGAACATATACAAGCCTCGAAAAGAAGAAGGAAACCTCCATGTATAAGTTTCTACATACTATCGTAAGGCTGGTGCCATTCTGGGTTTCTTTACCCACAATTAGGAATGGTATTTCTTTCTCTGACTGAATCTTTTTTCCTTTTCTAACCCCAGGACACACACTTTTCTTCAAAAAAAGAGTATATTTTTCTGCATGTTTAGTTATATTTTGCTATTTCACAATTGCTTCATATTTTTCAGGGAAGAGTTAGTGAAGGACAGGAGAGGAAAATATTAAATTTAACAGATTAAAAATGTCATATTAAATCACTAATATTTTTGTCCCAGTATACCTTTAATAAAGGATGTATTTTGTCTACCGGCAGCAGGAGAGGATTTCTTCGTTTTCGTTTCTCAATAGCTGACTGTGCATCTGCGATTGCCCACTTGTCAATTGGATGAGGAAATGTCTTTTGAACACGCTCCTGTCCAGTGCAAAAAAATCAGCTGTCAAATTCTCAACAAAAAAAGAGAGCCAGACTTCTTTCTTTAAATTTTGGCTAGAGTACATCATTTATTATCTTTTCCCTTCCAAACAACAGCCATGCAGCACTGCATTGGCTCAAAATACTTTTCAAAATATTATTTTAATTTTCTGCTTGAGTGGAAAACAGCATAATGCAAAGGAATTGAACACATTAGGAATTGAGAAAAATTATTCTCTGTCACAAACTTTCTATAACTTTATTTGTAATAACCATGCAATTTCTCTCGTATGCTCTAATGTAGAAGAGCATTGGTAGTCCTCGACTTACAACCACAATTCGGACCAAACTCTTGAGTGTTGACTGAAGCAGTTGCTAAGCAAGATGCCCACCTGACCACTTTGCTCCATGATTGCAATCCCATTCTCCCAGTTGTGGCATTAAACTATTGAGGTATTAAAAGCCATGGTGGCATAGTGGTTAGAATGCAGTATTGCAGACTAATTCTGCTGACTGCCGACTGCTAGCAGTTCAGCAGTCGAATCTCACTGGCTAAGGTTGACTCAGCCTTCCATCCTTCTGGTAAACTGAGGACCCAGATTGTTGGGGGAAATATGCAGATTCTGTAAACCACTTAGAGAGCGCTATAAAGCACTGCGAAATGGTATATAAGCCTAAGTGGTATTGTGCAGGTCATTAAGCAATTCTACAGCAGTCCCTCAGGGAGTGGGGCAGACCCTGGGAGGTTCAGCACCCACCAGCACTTGAAAGTTGCCAGGGCTGGGAAGGCCAGGCCCTCTTCCTGCACCATCATGTCCGGGTCCATTTACCTTTGTCTTTTTCCGTAATTAAGGAGACAGGCATAATGGAGGCAAGGAGAGGGTCTGGGTCTTCTGACTGTGGTAGGCTGGGGGAGGGCCTGAACCTCCAAGCCATGGGGTGGAGGAAAGAGAACCCTGGTGAGGTGGGGAGAAGTAGCTAGTGAGCAGGATGAGGCCACCAGGAGCATAGCTTTTTGTGCATTGGTGCATTTGTGCTGGAGGAGGAAGAGATAGGTAGGTGAGGGGAAGTTGCAGTGTCCCTGCAATTGTAAGGGCAGGCACACTACTAAGTGCCAAATTTTAATCATGTGACCCAGGGGGCCCTGTAACAGTTATAACTTTGGACATCAGTCATAACTCCCTTTGTTCATTCACGGAATGAACCATCCATTTAGTGACCATTCAATGTTACAACAGCACTGAAAAAAAGTTACTTATAACCATTTTTCACATTTGCAACCGTTTCAGCACCCCTGTGATCAGATGATCAACATTTGGACACTTGACAACCGGCATGTATTTATGATGGTTGCTGTGTCCCAGGGTCATGTGACCACCTTTTGTCACCTTCTGACAAGCAAAGTCCATGGGAAAGCCAGGTTCACTTAACTACTGTATTACCAACATGAAAACTGCAGTGATTCACTTAACTGGCAAGAAAAGTCGTAAAATAGGGCAAAATTCACTTAACAATTCTTCAACTGTGATCATAAGTCAAGGACTTCCTGTAAAGGTCTACTCCTGTCAGTACACTCTCTCTCTAAAAATAAAAATTTGCTGGTTTCATTTTTATCATGTGCAACAGCTTATACCAGATAATATTGATCAGCATATCCACATACCAATTTTAAAATTCTCCATATTTTATGATCTATGTTATTAGTTTACAGAAGTAATACACTCTCCATTGCAAGATTTAATTTGTTGAATTTTTCAGTTCCTCTTTTCATACTAGCATTGTTTTGTGAGGAAACACCTGCTTTCCCCCCCCTCCTCACATGTACTGCATTCATACCTCCACATCTTGAAATGTCCGTGGCTGTGCAATGCATAACTTATTTAACAGTTGAAGAATTAGTTCCTCAATGTAAAAGAGGGAATCCTCCTTGGCTGAAAGGTTAGGATGGACTTGCTGCTGAACCTGCAGAAAGATATATTTGTTATGTTCAATCAGAAGACAAATTAATGAGTACAGAGATACTGATAACCATACCGTATCTCTTATAATTTTAAAAGACTAATTTTTCTTAGTGCTCTACAATAAAATGTCCAATAATGAATATTTATGTAGAATGATACAGGTAAGCTTTTACTTCATTAACTAATAACTTAGTGTTACCATCTTCTGTAATTGTTCAAAGCCTTGGCATGTGAAAGGGAATGGAAAAAATGCTGCTAAATTTAGAACTGTGAATCATGCAGAAATATTTTTACCCAGTACTTTCTTGCAATTCCCTCATTCTGGAAAACACCCTCTTTTAGATGACTAAATTTCTGAAGATATAGGACTTTCTGAAGTCTATCCACCAAACAAATGTATGCATGCATACATGTTCACCACAGCTGAAATAACTTAGTTTGAAACTTGTATTAAACTTAATTTAGAAGTTATTTGTAACATTCCTCACAAACTCTGACAAGTTGCAGTTATTTATAACTTTCCTCACAAACTTTGAAAAGCTGATGTTTTCATTCAGGCACATAATCAGAAAGTAGAAATACAAAGTAGCCCTCCCTAGGGATGACGTGTCATACTTACAGAAGAGTTCTAAAAAAACCCATTCCCGAATCACTCATTATATTATCCGTATCAGCATATGAGGGTATTTAAGAATAGGCCTCTGATGAAAAGGCTCCAATGAGAATATGAGAGAAAAAGGCACTCCTCTGACTCAAAGCCATGGAGGACTTAACAGGTTACATTACATGATATGATCATCTCTCATAACTAAACAGGACCTTTGGCACCACGTTCTTTACTAAAATATATTTCTGAATCTTCTTCAAGGAGAACCCCACATAAAATGTCTTGTAATAATCAATTTACTTTTCCCCCCTGAATTTTCTACTGATAACTTATTTCATTGTGTGAAAAAAAAAATATTTTGCCAAATATTTGCATGGGATTTTTTTGATTAACTCATAACTCATTGTACCTCATAGCAATAAGGAGCTACAGGGCTTCAAGACTATAAAAGGCCCTTGCAAGTAATACAATGCTTGTGTATAACCAGGTTCAAAAGATAACTCCTGATAGCTTACACCACAAAATATGTACACGCAGAACAAATATAAAAAACTGTAAATACTAAAGATGAGCAGTTTCTAATGAATTATTTAAGCGCTGAAAGGTTAAAAATAAATGAAAGCATAGTATTAAAAATATGTCCTTTAGTTAATTTCAATTCCTGTTGACAGTCTCCAAATACTTTTCTTGGCTAAATTAGGAAAGTGGCTTGCCACTGTCGCCTTCTAGGATGTTATTTTCATTCAACCAAAAGAAAGTATTTTTATTTTATTGCCAAGAAAACTGCTGGATGTTCTGTCACTTGGAGTTGAGACTAACTCAAACACTCCTTTATCTTTTTAATTTAGCCTTAGTGATATGTGTCCAATTCAATTACTTTCTAAACCCACCTACCCCAATTAATTTTTTGAAGTTACAGTAAAAGAGTAAATCTTTCTATATACAAACTTATATTGTAACTGAGAAAAAAAAATGGACAAACATTTGTCCATTTAGCTCTATAACAAAAATAGCAGACAGATGAAAGATAATACAGGAAAAACCATTTTTGTCTCTGTTTTTTCGGTAACCATAAATCCTCATAAAATTTATGGAAGGGAGAAGAAATCATCTTTTTGTATTTTTTCATGGAGAGAAATAACATTTATATAATACAAATTGTAATGAATTTAAAATGATCAGAATAGCAAGTACCTTCTCACTGAAATTATTGTTTTGGTATCTCTCACATGCTAAGCCAAGTCCAAAGCATTACTCTTGGAGCAATATTATGTTCCTTGAAATCTGCCAGGCTTGCCAATTTTATTTTATTTTTAATTCTTTCAAGTAAAAAAAATGAATGGAAAGCATGTTGCAAAGCAAAGTATCAGCCTCAAGACATAACTTGTATTTCCATAATTCCTCTGAGTATTTGGAGGCATCCTTAAGGGGAAAAAGGGTGTGTATACACACATAAATACATACAAATATACATATCTACCAGTAACAACAAAGCACTGAATTTATCTTCTTTGCAAAGAGTCAAAATATCATGACATTTTGTGACAGTGCCTATGACATGTTCTCAACATTCCAAATATGTTCACTTGCCATAAAATATGGAGATGGGGGAGAGGGATGTACATACCCTAAGTATATACATGGTTTACAAATTACAATAACTTTGTGGACAAAATAAATTAGGCCAAAATATATATCTGGATTCACATACAATGTTAAGCCACTTAACTTGATTTACTAAGCAATCCACAAATGACTGAGTACACAAAGTACACTAAGCCATAAAGTATGTGTTATAGACTCCTAGGTTCATGCAACATAATAAATCAAATAAATCCACTATGTCTTAGTTAGCACATGAACTAGGTCAAAGAAAAATGCTTATATAGTTCTCCTGCTTGTCTTTTTCTGAGCTTTGAAAACTATTTAAAAAAGAAATAGATACTGCTAATGGTACAATTAGAATCACATCATGACTTCTTAATACAGGAAAGCTCCATCTCAGTCCAAGCACAAAATTCTTGTGCTTTTCCTGAAATGTAATACTATGTTATAAAAATCAAACTATACTAAACCATACAAGACAATCAAAGCAACCCTCAGTTTCTTAGAAGAAAGGCAGATTCTATGAGTAGACTTTGACTGGTAACAAATACCCTAGAGTATGGAAGGATACAAAAATTGGTGTGTGCACAGACAGATAAATCAATGACTCAGATTACTAATTCATTCACCATGCTAGGCTTACTATGAATCCATCAGAGCAAAAGGACTCATTCTTGTTGAGTCAAAAACAAATACACAAATCACATTACATTGTCTGGACCAGCATCGTACCTAGACTAAATTCTTTATTCAAACAATAGTCAACATCATGCAATACAAACACCTCAAATTTTGCAGTTTGTGTGTTCCTTTCATATCTTTATAGTGTTTTTTGAGTATGCCTACTATATTTGCAGTTTCCATACATATACAAATCTACACAACTGCCTTCCTTACAAAATTTGTTACAGCAGCATGATGATCAATATGATCACAATATCAATGTGCATACAGAAGAGGTAAATACAAGGCAGGAAGTGGGTCTATACAAGGAGCCAAGTAAAGAATAATATAGAATGATCTGTGTAATTGTACAGAAGAACTTCTGAATGGCAGAAGTGGCAGAAAATGCCTTTTGGCAGTTCCGTGTAAAAAGATGGGAACATACAACATACTGTTAGTACAATCTTCCTCAATAAGGTGCCCAGGTCCTGGACTGCAACTTATATTATGCCAGTAAGAAGGGAGTGCTTGGTAAGATAATTAAATATAACTGAAAAGTTACTGAGTTAAGAGATGTTGAGTTAAAAGATTTGTATATACAAGAAAACAAAAACGAAAAAATCAGGCAGCAGCATACAAGTTTAATTATCAACAAGTAAGAAAATGTCTCTTGGGAAAGCATAGGGAATTCCCACCCTGCCACAGCTTCCCCCTTCTAACCCTGCAGATAAGTCCTTGGGTATCATTGACGTTGAACTCCAGGAACTCACAACGAATATTCTCACAAGAACCTTGCGAGGTGAGCTGCGCCGAGGCGGAGACCGACCCCAAAGCCCCCTCAGTCCATTCGCACGATACAGAGCAGAGACCCTGAAGCCCTACATCACACCTGCAAAGCATTATGCGTTGTGAGAAATCGGTGGCGGAAAAAATGAAAGCTCCTCAGCAAGATCTCCTGGCGCCTGAGGGGGGTACGGAGAGTACTTGGCTTAGGCAGGGCAGCTTTATGAAGAGGTTAAAGGGGGCGTGCCCTGACGGGGGCGGCTCCCTCAGGCTCGGAAAGGGACCCTTCGCGTGAGGTAAACTGAAGCACGCCGAAGGGGGGGGGGTGCAGGGAAGGGTGCGAGAGCACTTTGCCGACTGACAAGAGGAAAGATCCCGCTGTCCGGGAGACGCCTGGCAACGGAGGCGGGCGGGGAGGGGGGGTGTTGCTCCGCAGCTCCCCACCTTGAAGGACCGCGTGCGAGAGAGCGCGCCCGCATTGACAGGACGCCGCCGCCGCCGCCGCCGCCAGGAGGGACTGACCTTACGCAGGGCCGGCACGAGGAGCCCCCGCCATTTCTGCCCGTTCTCCTCGCTGAGGAACTCGTAGGGGGGCGGCTGAGGCGGCTGCATAGCCCCTCTTCTTCCTCCCGCGCCTTGGGATGGAGGACGGGGGAGGGGAAGGGGCGCGGAGCTATTCAACTGCTCCCCGGCCCTGCCCGCAGGCCCGGCCAACCGCGGTCACATCCGCGTCTCCCAAGCCGCCGGCCCCGCCGCAAGCCGCAGCAGGCACCGCCGCCGCTCCACTTTCCCAAGCCTGGGCCGCGGCTGCCTCGGTCTCACGCGCACTGCGCAAACGCAGAGGCCGGCCTAAAGCAACCGGGCAAGGTCCAGTTGCGCTCTCTAGCGGCCCGGGAAGAGGACCGGAGGAAGAGGGAGTCGGCCTGTCGGGCAAGTGCCAATGGGAAAAGAAGGCGGCCCCTTCGGATACTCCATGGAGGTGTGGCCGCCGGCTTGCCTTGCTTTCTCCCTGAGGATGGCTTTTTGCTCCACAGTCGCTCAAGAGAAGTGCGGGCGGAGAGCGATTATAGTACCAGGAAGGCCGAGGCTAATAAGAAATCTGAGGCTTCGTGATTAGGCGGCCCGTCACGCTTTGATACTGCCTAACTCTTTGCCGCCCCCTCCTTCGATCGAGCTTCTCCTAAAATCACCCTCAGGTACCTTCCAGAGATACTCCCCCAATCTCCTTTCCGTTAATTGTGTTGCCAGAGTATTTTGGAGAGTTGAAGTTCAACACATTTACGGTCTGCGTTGCCAATCCATATCTATTTCAAGTCAAGGAGAGGAGTACTTCCAGACATAAAAGATTCTGTTAATGTAACCTTACAATAACTAGAATGAATTCATCAGGCTGTGTTTCCTGATTGCTCTACCCTGTATGGCTGAAAGTACTTCTCCTTCCCCATCTAATCCTTTACAGCCCCAAAACAAAGGAGGAACTCTTCTGAGTCTCTTGTCCCAGTTACATTCCTGCTATTGGCTAAACTGCCTTTTAATCCCCTTGCCCGTGCTTCCAAGGTCATTCCCACATATCAGAAAATGGCTAGAGGTTGAGCCAGGATGGGCACATCATTCCCCCATCCTGCTCCTGCCAGACATGATCCAAAATTGTACGCAACGCTGCTTCTATCCCATATCTAGGTCTGAATCTTGACTGAAAGGAGTCCGACTAATCTGCTTCATCCAGAGTCCACTAACGCTACTGCATGACCACCTTCCCCACATTCCCTAAAAAAAATTGCCCAGTATAGTGGGATCTAGTGATTCTTGAAGGGGGCATGAACCAATCCCTTCTTAAGAGGCAATCTCCTCTCTCAAGGATGCATTGCAATGTTTTTATCTTTTTACAATTTTGATAACTTCGTCTCCAGGGGTAATTCTGATGGGCAGTGACACTAGGCTGGTGGAGTCCGGGAGAAGGGCATTCTCTGTTGTGACTCCTACCCTATGGAACATCTTACCCACTGAGGTGAGATTGGCTCCCACCATTCTCTCCTTTCACAGGAGCCTGAAGATCTGGCGCTGCCAGATGGCCTGGGTCCTTAATGGGGAACATCACATTGGAGGCAGTTGTTGAATTAATAGGCAATCCCACCCCCCATTCATCCTCTTCCCTCCCCATCTTTTAAGTATATCTTAATTGGATTTTCTATTTTTATTCTTTTAATGATATTTATTTGTTAATTTTTAATTTTTTAATGCTGAAAGCCATCCAAAACCATTTGCTACAAGATAGGCAGCAGATAAATTCAACCAATCAATTAAATAGATAAATACATACATACTGACCTGTTTCATGTCTTCAGACCTTCATAAAGCCAACTCATCTGGAGAAAATTTTCCTCATACCAACCAAATTGTGGTCTAAAATCAAAACTTATTTTTCTTCTGTCCTGTGCAAGCATGCTGAACTGCATCTCTCATAATTCTTAGCCAAGGAATTAAGTTGCTGAAGGCTGCCAGAAAATCTAGTGAAAGGAAATTATTAAACAATCAGTTTTGCACTCTACAAACCCATTGTTTTCAACAATTTTCTAAATTATTTCCTAACAGTGAGGTACCACTTAAGAATTGGTTAAGGGAAATTATTACTTACCTTTTTGTAAAATCACTTTCTTTAGAAGGCAGTAAGAAGAATAGTCGAGGCTTTTTGCCCTTGAATGGCAAAAATGAACTCTATTCCTAGTTCTAAAGGCTTGGACTTAGATTCTTGCTTAGCTATAAGATAAATGATTGGAGCACAGTGTGCAGTGATGTCACAGATCATTTTCTGATGCTTGTAGAACAAAGGCAGTTGGAGTAAGAACAGGAAACCATCATCAGACAAATTACTTGCTAACTCCTTAATCTAGAACTAGTATTTTGACATAAAAGGCCATGATTCCAACTGGCTGTAAATAAGAAATACACACCCAACAAAGATTTCTCACCACCTAGAAAATGGTTCAATTTACATCCAAGTCACAGTCCTAATGAAAAGAATTAATCGTTATGAAGTAGGATCAGAAAAGGTAGCACTTATGTTTCTTTTATGTGTAGCTTTTAAAAAGAAAACAGCTTGGTTCAGAAGGGAGATTTGGCTTGCTGATGCTGCAAAAGCTGGTACCTCAGGCCCTCAGAATTAATTTAGCAATTTTGCTAAAAGAAAAGCTGAATGATTTTGAAATTGTACTCACCCAGATAAATCCTGGGAATGAGGAAATACTCAGTTTGGAGAATCTGGAACCTACTTCTGACACAAATGAGGATTATACTCAGATCAGTCACTGTTGGAAAAGTGGATATTCTGTGCAAATAATGGAACAAAAACCTATAAAGAAGATTTCTGAAAAAAATGTGGTGGACAAGACTCTGCAAACAGATAGCAAAGTGAGCATTTTTAGACGAAAAGAAATAATGGACGAAAGTGAGCAGACAAATATTTCTGCAAGGACAAGTAGTATAACACCTCTTAAGAAACAATTACAGTCCAACAGCCCTCAACTCCAAGACCAAGAACCCTATTGTAATAATCAGCAGCCTGTTGCTAACCAGCCGTTAGAAACCCCTAAGTCTTTTCAAGAGGGCTTTAAACAGGAGATTATTTTTCCTGAAGAGACAGAAATAAAAAAAGCTTGTGTGCAAGAATCTGGCTATGGAACTAAACAAGTAGAAAAGTATGACAGTCAGCAAATAAAGACACAACTCGCACACCATGGTAGCCAAGATATAAATAGACTGGAATCTCAGCAAAGCAGTAAGCAAGCCATTTGTGTTCAAAATCTACCAAACAAAAAATGTTCTCATGGACAGCCTTTGAACAAAGAAAGGACTTCAATTAGTGAAAGAACAGGTCAGAGGATATCTAGCTATCAGCAAACCAGTATTGTTTGGGGCCCAGAAACACTTTCAGAACTTTTACTTCCTTTTCATCAACCCATGATAAGAAACAATTCAGAAAAAGAAACATTAAACACTGAAACGTTAACATTTTCTGGGGCTTCTGAAATGAAACCTCTGTTACAAGAATCTCAACAGCTACAGGGGCAAGAATTAGAACAAATTTCTCAAAGGCATATGGTACAAGAATCTTGCCACTGTGTTCAGCAGTCAGAAGGACAAGAATCAGGTGGGGATACTCAGTCTGTGGGTGTACAAGATTCTCAGTACAGTATTGAACAGCCAGAAGAGCAAGAATCAAAGCATGATACTCAATCTGTTGCAGTACAGGATTCTTGGCATGGTATTCAACAGCCAAAAGGGCAAGAATCAAAACGAGGCAGTTCTGCTGTAGTACAAGAATCTCATCACAGTATTCAACAGCCAGAGGGGCAAGAATCAAAACGAGGTAGTACATCTGTTGCAGTACAAGAATCTCAGTGCAGTATTCAAAAGCGACAGGAGCAAGAATCAAAGCGAGCTAGTCAACAGGCTACAGAACAAGAATCTCAGGACATTAATAAAAAGTCAGAGGGGCAAGAATCAAAGCAAGATAATCAACAGCCTGCCGTATCAGAATCCCAATATAATATTCAAGAGCCAAAAATGTGTGGAGTAGAGCAGGAGACCCAACTAAGAGGCCAACAAGTAGAAACAGAAAAAACTAAATCAGAGGGAAAAAAACCAAAACGACATAGAAAAATACGGAAAATTAAAATTGATCAAGCTCAGCAGACAGATAGTACTCAGAGTCTGAAAAGAGAGTTGCTTGAAAAAAGTTTACAGACTGATACGGTTAGCATTGCAAAAATTAGAGCACAATTAAATATGCAAGAATCTCGCCATGGTAGTGATCAGTATGACTTGCTAAAAACAGGTGAGCCTGTTATTTTAGACCTCTGCATTGATAGTCTGCCACAAAAACAGCAAGATTTTTGCCAAGGAAGCAAGCCAATTGACATTCCAGAATTTCGTTCTTTCAGTCTACCAGCCAATTTATCAGATAGTCTCCATGATAGCCAGCAAATTGAAGTGCAAGAATTTCGTAGTCTTCCTCTTGAAGATCGGCAAGTTCATCACAAGAGACCATCAGCTGGGTTAAAAACATTTGAACATGATAATCATCAATTAAAAAAAAAAGATAATCAGAGTGATAAGTTATTTGAATTAGAGCAAAAATCACAGCGTGGTAGCCTAGGGACAGAAAACAAGATTGATGATGCAAAGGAGCCCCATGGGACTATCTCTTCTGAGAATACGACAATGCCACTAAAACAAAAGATGCCATTTGGTCAGCAGACATACAGCATTATTTCACTGGAGGAAACTACTTGGTTAAACCGAAGATCTGGCAAATTAATGCAAAACCAGAGTCAACAGACTAATGATAGTTGGCTTCAGAATTATAGAGAGAAAAAACAGAAACTTGCCAGTAAAGAAGCACTATCAAAGAGTAATGAGCCTGGGGTTCAAAAATCTCAAATAATTAGTTCAGAGTCAGGGACTAATGAACCGTCTACTGCACTTGAGACCAGAAGAAGCAAAGAACAGGCTGCTGTGCTTGAGTCCCATGAGGACAGTAAGCACTCCCCAAATTTAGAATCCCAAAGAAGCAGCAAACAGCCTTTATCCCTTGAAACTGAGACAGCAAGTGAACTGCCTGCTATATCAGATTCTTGGAAAGCTAAACAATCTTTTGTTCCAGAATTTGAAACAAATGGTGAACAGTTTGCCATGCTTTATTCCCAGAAGGATGGTGGCCAGGTCACCATTCCAGAATATCAAAGGGATAAAAATGAATCCACAGCCTCAGAATTTGGGACAAGTAGAGAGGTGTCTGTTACCACAGAATTCAAAACAGACAATGAAGAGCCCACTTTATCTGAATCCCCAAAGGCCACTGAATACCCAACTCCTCCTAACTCCCAAATGAGCATTGAAGAAACTCTTTTCCCTGTATCTGAAAGATGTAGTGAAAAAGATACAGTGTCTGAATCCTTGAGGGCCAGTGAAGAACCTGAATCCCAGATGACCAATGAGCCACCTAATATCATGCAGCTTCACAGGACTAGTGAACAGCCTCTTGCAAGTGAATCAAAAACTAGTGAATTATTTCGTGAGGAATGGGAGGCCAATGAACCATCCTTGCCTAAAGCCCAGGGGGCCATGGAATTTTCCGACATACCCCATTCCCGCAGGGCTAGTGCACCTGCCGGCATGCTCCATGCCCAGAACATTAGTGAACTACCGAACTTGCCCCAGTCCAGGAGAGCTAGTGAAACACCCACCTCCCACAAGATTCCTGAATCACATTTTGTATCTGGGTTCCAGAAGACAGATCTTTCCCCAGTTTTTGAGTCCCAGAGGGACAGTGAACAACTCATTTCTTCAGAGTCTGAAATGGGCAGTGAATATCCCCCTTTACTTGACTTTCGGAAAGGCAGCGAACAGCCTGCTATTCCTGAATCATCAGAATGCAATGAACAACCCATTTGCCCTGAGCCCCAGAAGTTTGATGAACCTGCTGTATCTGGATCTCAAAATAATAGTGAACAGCCCAGTATTCCTGAATTCCAAAGAGACAGTGATCACCCATATGAACTTGAACCCCCAAAGGGCAGTGAACAACTTATTGTATCTGACTCTGAAAGGGATAGCAAACAGCCTGCCATCCCTGAACCCCAGAGGAGCACTGAACTACTGATTGAATGCAGATGCAGGAGGGACAGTGTGAAGCCTAATATATCAGAAACTGAAAGGTGTAGTGAATCACTCATCATGCCCAAATCCCAGAGAGATAGTGAACAAGTTATCATGCCTGAGTCTTGGAGCATTAGCCAACAATCCACTACATTACTGCCTCAATGGGAAAGTAAACAACCTGTTGTGGTAGAGGCAGAACATCAGCTGGTTGCAGATAAAGTGAACAAAGTAGCTGGGGATAATATTCTTGAAAGTGATATAGATGATTCAAAACAAAAGCCTTCATGTGCTACAAAGGCTCAGCAAACTTATAGTATTATTTCAGTTGGAATGAATACCTGGAAAAACAGAAGAACTGGTAAATTAATGACATGTAGTAGTCAACAAACCGAAAGGAGTTGGCTCAAGGAGCATAGAGCAAGAAAAGAAAATCTCACACCTAAGGGAAGTTTAGCTAAGAATTCCATACCTGAAGAAAAAAAGATGGAATTTGATAAAATACATCATGTTGAGGATGATAGAAAGGAAATGATAGCCCAGCAAGATATTTGTAAGGATGAGTCTCAGCCTGAGAGTCAGATGGCAGCAGCAGCATTGATTAAAGAGAAAGATCTAATATCTTTTGAAGGTAAAGAAGCAGAAAAAGAACTGCAGGAGTCCTGCAAAGATGAACCCATTGTGGAAAACCAACAAGAGAAGTTGCTGCAGTCCCAAGGAGATCTACAGGAGGATGCTTTAATAGATGGAGTTCCAAAGCCTGAGGTACTAGCTTCACAGCTATCTGACCAAGAGATGGTGATGGTGGTATCCGAAGTGGCCGAGGTGGTGGAATACTGCCAACCCAGCCAGCATGCAGATTTGCCATTCCAACATACCAGCCAACAGCCGGAGGTGACAACATCCCAACCAGATAGCCAGCAGACAGAAATAGCAGCATCCAAGCAGGTTAGCCAGCAGGCAGTGTTAACAGTATCTCAACAGGCCAGCAAAGAGGCAGAAGTATCAGAATCCCAACAAGCCTGTCAGAAGACAGAAACATGTCAACAAGCTAGCGAACAGATAGAGGTACCACCATCCCAACAAGCTAACCAGCAGATAGAAACATCTAGACAGGCAGAAGATATAACATCCCAGCAGACCAGCCAACAGCAAGAAATAATGGCCTCTGAACAGGAAGAAGGGATGGCTCTCCAAATAAGCAGCAAATTGGATGTGGAGCAGGAATTCCATCAAGGACATAAGGAGTCTGTGAAACATGAATTTCACTATAATGACATCCTTTGGAGCACACCCTCAAATGATACACAGCAGGCTTATGAGTCTGCAAGCAGGAGTACTCTTGACAGTTCATCATCATATGTAGAGGGAGAAGATGAAGCTCTGCAGACATATAGCAGAATTTCTCTAGAAAAAGGTGTCTGGCTAAACAGAAAAACTGGAAAAGTACTGATAAATCATAGCCAGCAAACAAGTATGAGCCTGCTTAGTAAAACAGCTTTGGAGAACAATGGAAATTCTGCAGGTTGTCCCAAACCACCCATATCTGATGTGAAATTGAATGAAACAAAATTTGATCAGCAAACCTATAGTAGCAGTAAATCATCTGAAACTACTGAATCAGATGCCAGCATTCAGCAATCTTGGGATGAAATGCAGAGTATTGATGAAGTTGAGAAAGTGCTAGTTTCTCATGTAAGTACAAATATTTTGAGTGCACAATCCTTAGCTTATATAGAGATGCAATATGAAGCCGAAGCCACTTATGATTCATTATCCATGCCAAAAGGAAGCTGGATAAATCTTAAAACTGGCAAAGTGCTAGTATCTCAATATCAACAAACAGATGAATCGTCCTTTCAGAAAAATAAGGAAGGCATTCAACCAGGTCGGCATCCAAGCTATACACCTGAGCTGAGTTATTATGATCTGAGTGATATACCGGTAAGTGAAGGTTCACAACAAACCTGTAGTGATGCAGATATGGAATCCGAAATGCCTGATGGATAAGATCATTGTTTTGAACTAATTAAGACTGAGAGATAGATACTTGTGCTATGAAAAAGAAACCTGGAATTTTGGTGGATATGGTTGGAGCACACAAGAAAGGATGATAGTGAAATAAAATAAAAAATGGGAAAATCTTCCTATGTTGTGGTTCATCTGATTCAGGGATAAACAATAATTTTTATGGCTCCACACCTCTTTCTTACTACTTTACAGGAGACACGGTAGACTGAAGTTCAACTCTGTTTACAAATATGCATTCATCACTTCCTAGTTGCAAAGGGATGACTGGCATATCTAAATGAGCATTTAGTCAAATACCATGATGGAGTTTTTTATTATTATTATTATTATTATTATTAT
>JAOYMU010000001.1:142112821-142132784 GCA_025802295.1 Psammodynastes pulverulentus | reverse complement strand
AGAGATTCGATCTGCCAAATTACAGGCAGTTGGCTTGTTAGCAGAAGTCTGCAATTACAATTACTGCATCCTATCTTTTGCGCCACCAAAGCTCTGTACTGTCTCTGACTTAGAGATCAAAGCTGCATTTGACTTTGTATATCTGTAAATTTTAGTATTTCTATAGATTTCAATAACTCATTTTCCAGTCCTCTTACATTTTTACTCTTTCTGAAACGAGTATCAAAGTAAGATAAAGTATAAATAAAAGAGTAATTACTTTCAATGAATTAACTGCTTAACAAATTTTTAAAAGCAACTTTGTGGTTTTCATCCTTTCATTCATTAAGAGGAACATTAGTAACAGGATTAAACAGAAAAAAACCCCATACATTCATGTATAGTTACAGAATTTCTGCCTTCTGCCCTAGTGAAAGAGGACTGAACTTCATATAATAAACTTACTTAAGATGCGAGCAAATCCAAAATCACAGAGCTTAATGACAAAATGCTTCGTTATGAGAATGTTCTCTGGTTTTACATCTCTGTGTATGCACTAGACATAGAAAGAGAGACATAATGATATATTTGAGGAGAAAACACAATGCTTCCTTTTACTAATCTCAGGCACAGACATCTGGCACTCTAGTCTCACTTTTTTATGAAGTATGATTGCTAAGAAATAAATATCTGAAACCCTGTTTCATCTGTGAAGAAAATAAAGACATATAAGAAATACATGTCAGTCACATTTGTCTTCCTTTGAAGTTTTGCTATATAATAATGAGTTTTATTAAGAAACTTATTTATACATGAATTGCTATGCATATTGTCCACAATCTGGAAATTCTAGGTTCTATTAAAAAGTTTTTTCCCAACCTGCAACTATTACATTCTTAATCAGCATGGCCGGAAGTTGGGAATTCTGGAACAACAATCCAGAATTACCAACTTGGGGAAAATATTTAGGGTAAGAGGAAGCAACATGGTAGCTATTACTTCCCCAAAACATTTAATCCACTCAAAACTAGTACAATACATGTTCAAAAATTAAAATAACCAAAATACTAGGAATCACCCAAACTTATCTTTTGCGTTAAAAAAATTCCAAAACAATTGCCAACCTGAAAAAGTTGCCAACTTCTATTGAGGGATAAGAAATTTACCACGGAAGCAGGACACTTCTACCTCTTTTGGCAAAATGTCAAAAATGGAGACAAATCAGCCATCCCCCATGAAAACATTTATCTAAAAATGATTTAAATGTTGAGAACAGCTTTATATCTAGCTTAGAGGTCTCCAAACCTAGCAACTTGGCAAGTTTGGAGACCTCTGATTCTAGCTGATCACTCTTGAGATAATTATAGCAATTATACATAAGAGGTGAAGATTTAGATCTTGCTCTGCAACATGGAGGTACAAGGAAATACAACATACAACATGGAAATACAAACATTTCTCTGATGACTAAGCTCAAAGTCTGTAGCTCTGCAAAAACAAACTGGTACAGAGAGTGCAGAACAGAAAGTGGCAATGTTGGGATGGAATGACTTACATTGTGTTTGTGACAAAAATTCACTGCTTGGAGAGTTTGCCAAGTTATGCTTTTCACAAGATGTTCTGGGACCCTGGAGGGGAAAAATGGAAAAGGCAGCAAAAATAGGGTGTGTAGAATTCAACATCTTTCCTAGATGATTCCTACATACACACAACACATGCTGCAGTATTTTCATTTTAAAATTGAGGACAACTATTTAGAATACTCAATGTGGGTTTTTTTAAATGAATTTATGGATTAAAACAAGAGCAAGCAAGAAGCAAGCTGGAGTGCAAATAAGAAATGAAGGAAAACAATTCCCAGATGCAGCTACTTAAATACTTTTATTCTGTTTCAAGTACTTAAAATATTTCACAGATATTTAATACTAAAATTCATAAAGAAGTAAAAAAATTAATATAGAAGAAAATAAAGATTCAAGACTAGATGAAAGTGACTCACAAGATGTATTCCACTGCTGAAAGGAATGGACCAAAGAAAAAGACCAAAGAGCATTTTTCCCTATGGTTCCCTAAGGGATGGTATTTCAGATATACTACCTTTCATTCCAAAAGTAACATGTAGTTTATTCCTCTAGGAATTTGTCCAGTGTCTCTTCAAAACCATAATTATGAATTACATAATGAGATTTATTTATGCAATCAATTTTAAAGCCATATCCTTGTTATATACAACAAATCAGTACTTCTTTTTTAATATTCTGACTCCCCCTGCATTTATATTATCTATTTATTTATTATATCCTGCCTTCAAGGTGGCAAATATATTCAACACCCTTTCCTCCTCCTATTTTCCCCACAAAACAACCCTATGAGGTGAGTTGGGCTGAGAGAGTGTGACTGATCCAAGGTTACCCTGTTGGCTTTCATAGTTGCGGTGGGACTGGAACTCATAGTCTGGAGCCTTAACCACTAGATCAGGGGTCTCCAACTTTGCCAACTTTAAGACGTGTGGATGTCAACTCCCAGAATTCTGGGAGTTGAAGTCCACAAGTCTTAAAGTTGCTAAGGTTGGAGACCCCTGCACTAGATCAAACTAGTTCTCATTTAGATTCAATGATTGACCTCTAGTTCTCATACTATTGAACCAGAAAAAAAATATTAGGTTCCCATTTCCTATGTCATACCTGGTTTATACTTTTGTTATGTTGTCGTACCTACTTTCTGAGCCAAACACTCCAAATACTATACAGGCTTTCCTCAAGAGAGGAAATTGCTAATTGCTCTTTCTATTCTAGTGTAGACTCTATAAGAATCTTATAGCAAATGGCAAATATTTGTTTCTTTGTTTGATTAATTGATTTTTATAGCTGCCCATCTCTGCAAATGACTCTAGGTGGATCACAATTATCTATAAGAACAGCATTATAATATGCCATTCCAGCATGAAGTAAAATTAAAACTATACAGTTACTGATTGGTATTTAAGAAGAAGACTATTTACAAGAGCTAAGGCACAGAGCTATTGCATTGTAACAAAAAGCCCAGTGGTGCCTGGAGGCTATTCTCAGATTGAGTCACTATAGCGGTTATCAGCTTCTGGATCTTGGGATTTTTCGCATTTTGCTTTGGATGGGGCTGGTGCTTCCCCATTTGAGACCAGTGTGCAACTTAGGGTTTCTCAAGGGTTCACAACTACTGCTTGAAAAACCAGGTGACAGCTGTGGTCAGGATGGCCTTTGCACACAGGTTCACCTTGTGCACCCCTTGTGCCCATTCCTGAAACAGTTGACACTCATGTCTAGTCATCTTATGAGTGGACAATTGCAATGGTCTGCCTTTGAAGACCATCTGGAAGCTACAGAAATTATGGGTATACTTCAATACACCCATGGGTCATTACTGCTTTGTAAGTGTATTGGTTCCCAGTTGACTTCTGGGTCCACACTTGTCAGTTATAAAATTCTTCATAGGTCCTCGTTATCTGCCTCCAGTGGCTTTCACCCAATCAGTAAAATTGTGCAAAGTGAGGGTGCTCTGGGTCCCCACCATTAAACAGTGCCATCTAGTGGCAACTTGGAGAGTCACATGGCTCCACTTTACAAGGGATTTGCAACTTGTTAAAATCCAGCTTTTCTCTCAGACCTGGAGTTAGCTTAGCCTGTATTGCGAGTCCCTGGCAGGCTTTATGCAGTATTTTAGGTCCTGGGTGATTTTTATCTGAGTATCATTTTTAATTTCACTTTTTAAAGTGTTTTTCTCTTCTCTTTTAATTATTTAAGCTAACCAAAGTAATTTTGGAATATGGTAGCCTTCTAAATAAAATTCAGTCAAATTAATACTTTTGTCGCCATTTCAAAGCCACTGCAACAGAGCCAGAAATATAGTAAAGCAGCTTTCAAACATAGCTAGTGTCATATCAAACGATCTTGAGCTGCTTTCAAACTGGCACAGAGACCTCGTGTAGAAATGCCTTACTGTTATCCCTTCTTCGATTCATAAGAAGAATTGACCAGCCTCTCCAAGAGCTGTTACAAAGGCAGAAAGCTGCCAGCAACATTTTCCAGATCCATCAATTTCCATGGCAGGAAAAATGACAATCTTTCCAAGGTCTGATCATACATTTAAACCAAGTCTTTAGTCTCTACTGTACTAGGTTTCACACAAATATCAAAATTCAGGCTTTTAAAATAGGCAAGAGCTTTCTCAAAAATTGCACAATTTGCATTAGCCTTTGAGGCAGAAGAAATCTATTCAGCAATGATCAATTTAAAGGTCTAAAGAGGAGTTTTTTTCCTTCTTTAGCACACATGCTCCCATCTCAGCTACATTATCTCCTTTGCAACAGTCCACAGCAAGCTCTCAACCCATTCTTTTGCAAGCATGCCTTAATCCATGGCAACCACACACTGGCCTCTTTTTTCAACCTTCAAGATTGATGGTTGCAAATCTGTTACAGCTAGCAAGAAAAGTCTGCAGAGAGATATGGACATTATAAGTGCTCTGTTTCTACAAATTTCATGAGTCAGCAACTTACCCACGTGGATTCTTGTCAAGCTCATGAAGTACCGTATGGTCACAATATTCAAAGACCAAGTGAAGTTTTCTTTTCCTTCGGAAGACCTCCAGAAGATTGACCAAATTGGGATGCTTCAGTTGCTAAAAAACCATAACATAACATTCGTGAAGCAGCTTTAGGTAAAGAAAATAAAGCTGCTGTATCAACATTCTAAAACATGGTCACCATATAAAGCAAAAGGTCCGAGAGTCACTGCTCAGAATTTCATGTTTCTAATTCAGCTCCCACTTTTTCTCAAATAATCTCAAAAATACTGTAGAGATTTGGCAAATACATTTAACAAATGAGTTGATGGAAGCAGTATGAGGTCATGGGCTGCTTACATCTGGTTCAGAGGTCATACTAACTCAATACACAGTGATTTAACAACAACAGAGCAAAACAGCAACAAAATGGCGATTTCAGATTTTTAAAATATCCAGATATCACCATGGGGTCTCCTGGTGTTCGTAAGAGTTTATAAAAAGTTGTGCTGGATTGGATGAAAGGCCTATATAGGCAGCACCATGTTTCCCACAGAAGGAAACTCACAAGCAAGACACGTCTCCCAGCAACCAGGATCCAGATGCACTCTGTGTCTCTGACACAACAGTTGATATATAACCACCCGTAGCCTTTTTTCCCATTGATAGCCTTGTATTCATATATTTCAAACCCAACACTTGTACCTTAAAGGCAGGCAAGGTAAATGGCACTGCTCATTTAATCTCTTAAATCTGAATGACTATGGCGTTGTTGAAGCCTTTGTTCTTTCTTTGTTTACACAACACAGAAAAATGATGGATTAAGAATCCTGTCTCCCCACACCCGCTGGATTAGATCTCAACCCACACTGTTCTCCAATTAGCAAACAAACAATCTGTTACTATTGACTGAGAAAGTGTTTTTCTGAACTGGCGGCAGAGCAGGCCCGCACTTGTTCAATCAACACAATTCAGCACACAGATCCAAAGAATGGTACAAATTGTTGAGATACTCTGCTTCCTCGGCTCTCCTTCTTGGTTCCTTCAAGGGCCATTTATTATCTGTTTTCCTGACATAAGCTGCTGCCCCCACTATTGAATTTCTTCCTGGGCTTTAGAAGTCCCCATTAATCTTCTTTCCACAATAGCTTCTCAGACTTCTGGATCGCTTCAGATAGCTAGGGTAGATTTGAATGCTACTATGGATTTAAAGTATGCGCAAGGAGAAGTAAGCAACTTGATATCCTGATTGGCTTTGTGGTACAACATCCACTTGTGCCAGCAATGTAGTCAAAGTTTAGGAATTGAGGGATTGTAACGTAAAATGTCCACAGGTTACCTCCCCTGGGCCCAAAGGCTTAAGGCAATATCACCTAAATGGAGAGTTAAAACTGGGTGTTATCCCTCAGAATTGACCAGAAGATATTTTTTTCACATAAGGCTCATTTCATTTCAAGAGTGCATTGCTAATAAAATGGATGGTTATTTTTAAAAAGATGAAATATACCTATGGGGGGGGGAGGGGGATTATCAACAGGCCAAGTATTGACATTCAGACCACCCAACCCAATTTTCACATGAGCAGATAGAGGTCCTTCACATTTGGTGAGCAGGATTTGTTTGTCCTTTGCTTTTCCCACCACGAAAGGCAAGAAGTGATTGAATTTGAAATCTCAAGAAACTTCACTTCAAGTCATTAGAAATGCCTCCTCCCAGTCAGGAAAGGTGAAAACTAAGGAAAACAGGGAGAAAAACTCCAATAAGGGACATCAAGGCACTTCCAAATTAATTCTGTTTAAAGCAGGCTTGCACTCATCTGACTTTCTGCCTACCTCAAAACACGGAGAACACATTGAGATTGCCATTATTTATTTACCTATTTATTAGATTTACATTCAGCCTCTCCTGTTCAATATCATTGGGTATATAACACATCTTTCTCCAATTGTATCTTCACAGCAACTATGTCCTTATCCAAAATCATTCAGTGAATAAACCGGGTTTCCAAATTTACTTGTTATTTAAATATATATGGCTGCCAATTCAACACACAATGTGTGGATGGCTAATCAACAGTAGAATAACCAACACACAACACTGGATGGCTAATAAATAGTAGAATAACCAATAATAATAATTTAAAAAATTGAAAGCAATTGAAATACTCCAATGTCCCTGAATTCAACACCAGAATGAGCTCACTCTACATCCTGGTTTAAGGTTCGGAGTTGCAACCATCTTTTCAGCATGTAGTGAAGTGCTGATAAAGTCAAGTCCATTTGAGTCTCTTCAATATTAACATTGAACAATATTTTCTCCACCTAACCCAACATCCAGTTTCTATTTCCTTTTACTTTTCCATATTGCTGGGTGCATTATGCAGGGGATAAACTTTTGACTGAAAAACACCATTTTCTATTCCTCTTGTTCCACCTGCAAGACAAATGGCCAGGAGTGTGGAAAAAAAACCCAGGACATCATGGTTCTTTTAAGGGACTTATGTTGGAAAATAGCTAGTCAATGCCACTCCAACTTTAAACTTGTAAACAATTTGATGTAGTTTATGAACTGCAAACCAATTTAATATTGACTGCAAAATTACTGAACCATGTCTCATCTGAATTTATTCTACTATTTTATAGATCATTTTGGTTTTAACAAAAAATATATATAAGATACTGCTCTTTCTTTTCAGAAAGGCATATAGCCCAGAGGCAAATAAATGAAAGTAATAGCAGACTACCACCAAATGTTGTTTTTTAGAAGTACTTTGTATCTATCAAGAAAATGCAGGCAAAAATACATAGAGATGGACCTGATAATCTGATGTATAGTGTCAAGATAGATGCTATCTGGCTCAGCAGCCGTACTTGTGAAAAGGATGTCCTGACAGACCACAGATTAAGCATGAGTCAGCTGTGTTCTACATCAGAACCAATGCAATCTTGGGCTGCATCAACAGAGATACATGAGGTTGAGCTCTGGGTTAGTAATTATTGCACTCAATATTCCATAAGTGGGATATAGCATGTGGAATGCTGTATTCAGTTTTGGCCACTGCACTTCAAAAGTATATAGTGGATCTAGAAGAGGACAACCAAGATAATCAAAGGGCTGGAGCAGCTTTTTTACAATGAAAGATTACAACATTTGGGGTGTTTTAGTCTAGAAAAGAAGCAAATGAGGAAGTAATTGAGGTGTACAAAATTAGGCATGGTTAAAAGAACTGAGAATGTTTAGCCTAAGGAAGAGAAGGCTGGGTGGGGGATGGGCATAGTACTAATCTCCCAATATATTGCAGGAGAAGAGGGCGTGGATTTACTCTCTATGGTGACTGTGGGTAGACAAGGACCATGGGAGAGAAGCTTTACAGAAAAATTTCCAAACTCAAAATTAGGAGGAATTTCCTGACTGTGAGTTATGAAGCCATAGAAGAACCAGCCTCCTGAACTTGTAAGTGCTCCAACACTGGAGGTTTCAAGCAATGTTCAGCCAGCTGTTTGTCTGGGACGGTCTGAAGATTTTTGCTTTGGGTAGGGAGTTGAACTAGAAGACCTCCAAGCCCTCTTCCAATCCAATGATTCCATCATCCTGAAAGGTCAAAGGTGATGGTAGTGCAATGTTAGAGTTACTTTCTCCTAAATCAGTATTTTGTGGTTGGTCTTTCCTATAACAACAGTATTTTATATGGGTACCTGAAATACAGTCTCAAAATTCTAAATATATGCACTGGCCTAAAAGATTGTGCAATTAGTTCTAGAGCAACCTTTGTCAATCCAGAGCCTTGTAGTTGTGGCAAACTACGACTCCCACCATCCTCAACCAACGTAATCATTATATTCTTAATATACATATATCAAGTGACTCAGTCTGGCAAAACTGGTGTAGAATAATTTCATTGTGTAAAGTAATGCATGGATAATTCTATTCAGCTAGGAAGGATGTTTCATGCCCATGAATTCCTAGAAACTCTAACTTATTATTTTGTGCAAATGCTAACTAGAAAAAAGATGCTTCACAAGTTCCTATAAGAATATCAGTTTTCATTTAAAAATTTCTTCTCCTTCCTTGTTCCAGAAATAGAGTTTAAATAATCAAGAAAATGGTTGGTGAGATAGCATAATGCAGAGAAGCCAGAGGTAACAAACAAAGATAACAACAAGCAATCCATAAGCTATATCTATCTCCCAAGCCCCTTTTTTGCACTCATGAACTGCCCCACCAAAAGTTAGAGATAAATTGCTTGAGAAGAGAGGAGAGATGGCTCACTAACTATTGGAAAAAACAAAAATATGCATCCAAATATCAGCAGGAAAACTACTTCAGAAATTGAGTCCCTGCTATTTTTACAGTACCTTGTTCCTTGTACATACTTTCTGTGCTAAAAATAATTTTACAAGCTACGATACTAATGATTATAGTAATTAATACTAATGGTGGACAGTTAAAGGTTTTCTATTATATGCTTTTTTACTGTAAGCATTTATATTTAGTGCTTTAAGTTGTGTTAGTTGCCCAGAGTTGTCATTGTAAAATGGGTGGCTGCATAAATTGAATAAACCAACAGATAAACATAAATAATGTTAATATTAAGAGCAGCAGGAGTATTGAACTGTGGTCCACTGGTGCTAAAGTTTGGCCACAAATGACCATGTATAACCAGCAAAATAAATACAAGAAAACTAAGTCCTCAATCAATTGTCCACAATGATTTACATCAATTACAAAATGCAGGTTTTTTTTCCTCGTGCAGAATTTGAATTATCTTGACATGCTGTTTTGCTTCATTTGGAATGGAATATATTTAGGCCCGGTATCAGGAGGACACTGTGTAAGAAGCTTTTCTGAAAAAAATTCCCTGGCCCTCATATCATCAGAAAATCTTTCAAGAGAGACAAACAGAAAAGTGTTTAATACATACATCGAAAGCCAAAAACTCTCTCCCTAAGATAACCTCAGAGACAGATATGATAAAAATTCATTGTAATCTGATCTGAACCTATGAGAGAGTATATGAGGTAAAAAATTTACATGAACTGATTGATTGAGGAGGCCCCAATCTAAGTACCACAAGAAGCTTGAAAGAAAGGAATAAAACAACTTTCTACTATCCTAACCACAATTAATCATGTCTACCTTAGAGATTTATCAATCTTCTTATAGGATTAAAAATCTTCAAACAGAATGGAATACAACAATGAAAATCACTATTGTTAAAAATGTTCATTCTAAATATATAATTCACATGTGCTATTTAAATTGAGGAAATAAATAATCTTATTTATATCTACTCTTTCCACTGCTTCTCATGGCTTTTTATCGGCGCTATTTATCATCAAATGCATAGTCCATGTACTTTATGTATAGTTAATGATCCATGAAATACATTTTAAAGATAAGTTTCCAAAAACTGGACTACTCTTAGGCAGGCATCCAACAGTATATTTGGGATATAATAGGCATGGTGATGTTCAGATAAAATGGACCACTGGATTAGTTACAAGGAAGAAAATCAATAAACATATAAAAAAGCATATACAGTTTTAATCAAATAAGTTTCTGATAAGCAGATTCCAGTTCATTACCTTTAACATCCGAATCTCTCGAAGTGCAATTTTTTTAATAACAGGATCATCCTCAGATTCCAGGAACTTTTTGATAGCAACAATTTGCCCCGTGTCTTTGTTCCGGCATTTGAAAACAACCCCATAGGAGCCTTCCCCAATCTTACTAATTTTTTCATATTTCTCCATTGCTAATAGAAAAGAATCTCTGAAGATGTTATCCACTGTCAGCAGGACCTGGTGAGTAAGATGCTGTCTTGGGGATCTGAATGATTCAAAAGTTGAAAAACACCACAATCATCTCAAACCTGTAAGACAAATGTAAAAATATGGTTGAAGCCACACTTAGCATCTATATAGAATCCTTGGAACATAACCACACCATACTGATTCTTTAATGGACCAGCAATCCGAGCCTATATTTACTTTGTTTTAAAGAATGCACTAGTTCAGTGATGGAGAACCTTTTCGGCACCAAGTGCCCAAACCAGAACGTGCGTGCATGCGGATGCGCGTGTGCCAGAACGCCGGAAACCCAAAGACCAGCTGGCCGGTGTGTGCATGTCTTGTTTTTTGGCCGATTTTGGGGCCATTTTCAGGGTGTTTTTCAGGTTGTTTTTGGCCATTTTTTGGCTGTTTTTCAGGACAAAATGGCCCAAAAACAGCCTGAAAATGCCCCCAAAACCAGCCTGGAAACAGCCCAAAAAATGGCCTGAAAACAGCCTGAAAATGGTCCAGAAAATGGCCTGAAATTGCCCCCAAAATAGTCTGGAAATGGTCCAGAAATAGCCCGAAAAAGGCCCAGAAAAAGGCCCCAAACCAGCCTGAAATTGGCCCGAAAATAGCCTGGAAACAGCCCGAAAAATGGCCCGAAAAACAGCCTGTTCTGTTCTTTGGTGTGCATGCCCATGGAGAGGGCTCTGCATGCCACCTCTGGCATGCGCGGGCCATAGGTTCGCCATCACAGCACCAGTTGTTCATACCCTCCACCCCCAATAATCCAGCATCCAGATCTCTTTTTAAGTGCCTTCATCACTTGTTGCAGTTGAAATACCTTGCTATTTACCCTACAGCACTGGGCAAGCTCCCAAAACCTCTTGCTAGAAAAAGTTAAATGGAACTTAATGAAGGAGGAAGTTTTTGTCCACCAGTTCCACTGAAATGAACTGGAATGATTGAAAATACAGTGTGGTTTATTGTGGAAAAGTTTCTGTTTAACATGGCAGTGCCCGCATTTCATTAGACTTCTAAAACCAGCAAACATATTGTGAATTAATGTGATGTATAAACTGACCCTTCGCCTTTATGCTTTTTTCACTCAGCTAATTAGTCATTGCCTTGATAGGAGCTGTTCAATCTCAGATGACCTTGAAAAAAATGAAGTAAGTCTGGATAGAAGGCTTGCAGAAATGCCCCGGGAAGCAAGTTGCATTGGAGAAACTGAAGAAACCACCCAGGAGAAGTCAGTGGCAAATTATTTCTGTAGAAGTTGCAGAGGACCTGGAGATATTAATGTAGACCCCATGGGCCAAGCATGAGTTGAGGAAGCCTTTAATTTTATGTTAATTAGATTTATCTCTACAGTACTTGCAATCTCGCACAGCATGATAAATTTGGGACCTGGATATCTTTTCCCATACACAGGTGCCCATCAGCTACAAAAGATCTACAAAAGATGCCTCCTTGAAGATGCTCAATTCATATTACAATGACCTGAACTAAGGCATTTCCAGGACAAAAACCTCCTTTGAAGAATCTGTTCCTGTTTAATTAATAGTTGAAACTGAACGTTTTTTTAAAAGATGTTCATTTTCAGACTTTCAGTTAAATTGGAACCATAGTATTTTTCTGTTCCATATTTAATAGTGCTTAAAAGTTATTTACATTTGTATTTTTTTAAGATGATGATGATACTTTAAACTTAATTGTTTGCAATGACTTATAACCCATTTTGAGATTCTTTTTAATAATGAAAATGGTGGGATAGAAAACATATCAAATACAGGTAGTCCTCAACTTACAATCTTTGATTTAGTGACTGTTTAAAATTACAATGGTGCTGAAAAAAATGACTTACAACCAGTCCTTGCACTTACAACTGGTACAGCAGATTCAAAATGTGGACGCTTGGCAACTGGTATGTATTTATATTGCTTTCAGTGTCCCAGGGTCCCACGTTCACCATTGGTGACTTTCCTAGTTGGCTTCCAAGAAGCAAAATCAATAGGGAAGCCAGATTCATTTAACAAATATGTATTCACTTAACAACTGTGGTGATTCACTTAATGACCACAGCAACAAGGTTATAAAATTGAGCCTGACTTACTGAACAGCTGCCCTGCTTAGCCACAGAAATTCCAGTTGTGGTCATAAGTCAAGGAGTAGCCATAGCCTTGGGAAAGTCATGACTATCTTTCTTAACACCATACATTTCTGTTTGTAATTCCTGCAGCCTTTGTCTCTATTTGTTCTTGCACACTGTTCTCAAGACCCAGAACTCCTGGAACTTCTGCTCAGCCCCTTTCTTTCCCTTTAATCACATTTCAACTCAAAAGCCAGCTTTTTTAAAAAAAATCTGTTGCTTAAACTTTTGGATTTCTCTCACAGCAGCCACATAAGGCTATCTGATTGTATTTATGTGCATACTCTCCCTATGCTACTTTTTCCTTCCCCATGTTCACTCTACCTCCATTCCTCTATTCCTCAAATCTGATCATCTCCACATTCAGTTGAATTTAGACTTTAAGCTCCTTAGAACAAAAAAAGTTAGTTTCAAGTTTATGTTATTCTTTAAGGCTTTTGGGTCTCCAACGTGATGCCTGAGGGCTCTCAGGCGCCCCTGGATGCCTGCCAAGCTCCCTGCCCTACCAAACAATTTTTATTATAAAGTCTTTTAACTCAAACAGACATGTGAGCATGTTGCAAAGCAAAGCACAAGTCTAGTGGTTTCTTCCTTTACCAATATATCTCTGGGCCCCACACAGACATTCTTAGAAAATGAAAATGGTTGGAGGCTGCAGGCTAGTATTTGGAGTAGTGCATGCCTATTTGACCCTCCTCATTCCCAGGACAAAGATATGCTGAAGTGGGATCATTCTAAAGGATAAGAGGGGGTGAGTGGGACCAAGTTCCTCAGCTTCCTCCATGGCAAATTGACATTTTGTGACGATTCAGGCACCACTACAATATTGCAAGCATGCAACCCTCCTAACAACAAGCTGTATGAATGCCCTATACTGAAAGGGCCCCCTTGCCTAAAAAAAAGGAGCACAGTCTGCACAGTGTAAAATCTGCACAGTGGTAGCATCACTCCGTCAATTTAGAAACACGGAGGAAAAAAGGAGGGGGAGGATTGTAAGGCCCTCTCCGCACCAAAGTGATGGATACTAGCGCCTCTAGTGCAATCTGAAACCCGATTGCTGGAAGGCTCCAGTGGCCTCTGCGTCTTCAGACCACTTTCCCCATGCAAAAGGCCCATCTGTAAATTAAATTTTAATTCAGCACCTTTAGGCAAAGGCAGGTTGCCAGGGAGGTGCAGCTAACTGGGCAAGCCCATCAGCAGCAAAACACACCTGCCTCTCTGCCTAAGGAAGGAAGGAAGGAAGAAGGGACAGAAGGGAAGGCAAGGGACAAGGCCCTGCTTTGGCTTCCCCTTCCTTGTTTCGCTTGCCCGCAAAAGAAAACTCCAGAGAATAATGGTGCCAGCAGGTGCGTGAGAAGGGCACAGTGGGGACGGTCCCAGAGAGGGTCCTAAAGAGGACTTGGGGATGTCCCCTCCACCCTCACCAGCCCAATAGCTTCTTGGTAGTGTTTCCCTCAGGCCTGCAAGCAGCCCGTTTGGGATAAAAGGAGAAAGGAGAGGTTCCAGCACCCTCAGGATGCACTGACAGGCATGGCCCGGAGGGCAGCTGCAGAGGCGAACGTTGCTGTCTCAGAGGCAATTCAGACGTTTTTCTTTCCACAGCAGAAAAACGCCCACTTGAGGGACCAAGCATGTCCCCTCCTTCCCCCACCCCCCTTAAAGGGCCCTCTGCACATCCTCAGACGTGCCCTCCCTTCCATTAGCCCTGCAGGCGTGCAGGGACTGATCTAATTCTCCACAGAAAAGAGCGCGTTCCCCTCAACTCGCAGCCGAGGTGGAACTCCGCCGTCGCGCAGCGCTGCTCGACCGAGGCGCACTTTGTCTGTGCTCAGAGACCGTTGCTCTGCGCCGAGAGCGATAGGACTTCCACCAGCAGTTCTCACCCTCGGTGCGAGACTTCGCTTTCATTCCGGCCGGCCGGCGATGGCTCCCGGCGGCAGCTACTGCCCGCTTCTCTCGCCTGCTGCGCGGGCGGGCAAATGTGGCCGCAGACGCGACTCCTTCTCGAGCCACTCCGGGCCGTCGGCCGCAGACGCTGAACTGCCTGCCAGTCGGGCGAGAGCGGGGGGTGGGGGGAAAGGCGGTGCGGGGTGGCGACGGTCTCTCGCCACTGCCCGCCTCCTGGAGGTGGACCGTGGGCAGGAGGAGGCCGAAGGTGGCAGCCCACCCATCCGAACAGCAAGGTGGACGGTCTGTCGTGGCTCCGTCTGTCAGGAGAGAGGACAACGCAGAAGGGCGGCATTGCTTCGTGGAGGCGCTTAGAGCTCCACGCAGGAACAGGGATTTGCTCCATTTTGAAGCCTGTAACGGCCGATAATATTTTGCTGCGGAGTGACGCATTTCCCCCCTTTTCTATTAAAACGTGCTGAACGTTTTCTCTGTTATCCAGAGAAGGTCAAAATACCGCATTTCTTTGCGTTTCTTTTATTGCAAACTACTTGGTCTCAAACTTAAAATATACTCCGCTGCCCAAACCCGACCGCACGTGTAAAAGCTACGGGATAAGCCTGAGTTCACAAGCCTCCCCGCGGTTAATGTATTTTCTGTGCCCACTTTCGCACACATCCATCAACCAACCACAGGGATGAAATCATACAATATAGTTGACTAAACTAGGATCAAATAATCTGTGGTTTCAAGTGTCTTGAAAACTAATGGAAAGCAAAGTGAGATTAACTTCAAATCTATTAATAAAGAACTTTGCTATGGAGACATTAAACAGTGGTAAATTGACTTTTACCACCCACTTACCAAGAAACAAGCCAACCATGGCTTAAGGTAGCTTCCAGTGTGAATCCAGCCCATGTAGTTTATCAGCCAGTGCCATTGTGAACCCAGAAAATTAGGTTGAGTAAACCATGAAACTGCTAAGTCTTGTTTGCATTGTGTTAAATAATAGCATACATGAATGTCTGAATCCCTGCTAACAAATCTGAACTTCCAGCAAATTTCCTAACTGAATAGGACTTTGAACATCAGTGGATGGGTTTGCCCATTTTAATGTTGCTTAAAACAGGAATAGGTAATTTGTAGTTCATCTTACTGAATCATGAAGCTATTATAGTCAGCCATAGTGTTTTATTTGGGCACACCTGTTTCTTAACACAGGGTTTTTATTTTATAAACAATTCAAGGCAGCAAAAACAGTGCTAGTAAGGAGTGGGGTTTGCTCTGAGTTTATATTGTTTGAAGGGGTCTTCAAACTTGATAGCTTTAAGACTTGTGGATTTCAACTCCCAGAATTCCTCCTCCTCCTTCTTTAGCTCAGGAATTCTGGGAGTTGGAAGTCCACAAGTCTTAAACTTGCCAAGTTTGAAGACTCTTGTTCTAGTCTTAGGGGATTGTTTTAGAAGTTCTTTAGTTGGGCTGTTTACTGGTTGTTTGGCAGTTCCTTGATTGGGGTATTATTTGCTTAATTGTTGGTCTGATGTTAAATCTTGGAATTAATCTATGCTGGTGTCAATTGCTGGTGGGAAAGTGTTTAGTCTTTTTGTTCCCTTTTCAGTTTGTAGAATGTCTCTTTTGCATCATATGTAGATATTATGTCTATTTGTCTATTGATGGCTAATATGTTAGTGTGCCGGACTTCTACAAATTCCCTAGTGTTTTTGGACTTGGCTTGGTCTAAGATGGTCAGTTTCCCAATTGAAACTATGGTTATAAGCCTGTCCATATGTTGTGAAATTATATCTTCCAACCACTAGTTGGTGCTCAAGGATGCGCTCTGCCAGTCTTCTGTATGTCCTACATAATGGCTGTTGCAATCATTAATGAATACCATCATCCACGATGCATTCATTCACCCATTATACTTACTTTCCAGAGCGTGCAATTAGTTACAAAGTAGAATAGAAATGTCTCTTGCCAATTTCAATATGAGTTATTGAACAACCCATCTGAATACCATTCTCCCTTCTGATGGTTCAGGAAGCATGTATGATTTTATGCTTACATACCTAAAGAATATTAAAGACTGAAAGAGCCTGGCCTGAGATTAGATTCCTGAGATTCTCAACAAAGCAGAGATTCAAATGTAAGCCAATACATGCAACTGTTACAGATTGGATCTCCTGGCTCTTCCGGAAATGTGAATTCAGAGCATGTTGTATCCAAAGTTGAGAATATTATCTATGTGGAAAGACATCTATGTGTAAAGACTTTTATCTATGTGGACACCCCATCCAGCTTTAATAAGAGTAGAGATGCTTCTGAGTGAAATTAAGTATCATTGTCTGCTACCATTCAAATGTAGACCAGAGATACGTTGTGTCCACAAGATGGAAACTGTTTCAAACTGTGAGGATTCTGCTAGTTGGGAAACAAACTGCATGTCAATCTGTTTTGTGATATAAACAAAAGGAGTTTTTTCTTAGGAGGAAAAACGGGAACCTTGTTAAATTAAACTGTCCTTCAAACTCTTTCATGTGCACAAATGGCATGTTTGTCCCTTTAATAAAAACAGACATAGTTTAATGGGGATATTTTAATTGGAAAAACAAAAAAGGAAACAACATGGATGACAGCCTTGAACAAAAAAGATAATGGAGAAAATAAGATTTCCCAAGATTTATTAGACAATACTGCTTCTTATATATATATTTATACCATACCACCAAGAAATAAACCTACCACTCAAATGTGCCCAGGTTGAAAGAAATATTTCATTTTTCCTAGGCACTGCATTTTATCCAACTTCATTCTGGCATAGTATAAATAAAATACGTGTCCATGAACAAATTAAAGCATTTAAAAACTCCGTGAAACATGCAGGGGCATTATGTTTGGAAAGGTTTATCCAGTCCAGGGCATTCTGGATCTCTAGTTTGACATTGGGGCACATTAGGAGGGTTGCTGTGGGAAAAAGCTGTTATCTTTTTCCAGTAAGACATACTTTGGGGGCAAAGCACAGGCTCCCCTCGCAAATGGCTAGTCAGCATCTAGAGATACCCCAGACTCTGTCAGCCATTGGTGAGCAGTGCAGGACAAACCTGTGTCACATTTTGACCGCCGAGTCAGGAGCACGAATGCTTGAAGATCTGGATAAACCTCTGTTCCTCCAACACGCTTATGAGAACTGACATATGGAATGTGGCTTCCCTCCGCAAACGCACACTCGCATACACACAAATGTACTGCATAGTTCACCCTATATCTATTTTATATGTCCTGCCAATTTTGTTATTGATCCTCTCTAAAACCTACCTTGCATTTCATACATAATTTCAATCGATACCGAATGATCTCTAATGACCAATTCCACACGCCAAGCCAATAGGAAATATTCTTGTACAAAACTGCTTTTATACAGCGAAAAAGGCTTTTTTAAAATTTTAAAATCCTCTCTATATAAACACCTCCCTTCAACAATGTCCTATATCTAAGAAAAGGTCAAGAAGAATGCTGTTTTTTTTTTTTACAATTGTTAAAAAAAAAAACCCTCAAAACAAACCACCCACCCACCCACAACCAAAAGCTGCGCTGCAACCTTCGTGTGCTGGAAGTTAAAATGCATCACATCACCCTAGCAGCAGATTAATAAATAAAGATTAAATAGTGTTTCTTTACAAATCCGTAAGGAACGGCTGCGTTAAAAAATAAAGTCACAAACACAACTTCCTGGGAACCACTGCTGAGGGTTCCCTGACACGGGGATGTTTTGGTGGCATGAGAGAAAACCCACAAAGGCCTCACAGAGGAGAAATTCATTTCCACTGGGTCCTGCCCCACAGGCACCCCCCCTTTCCTTATTTTGCTGTTGACTTCAACTCCCAGTATCCAAAAAGTAGGCGTTGTCAGAAGACGATGAAATCGGCAGCCCAAGCCATGAACCTGAGCATGAAGAAATCCCGTCCCAAATCATTTTGACTGCGTTTTGAGATGTGCCAACATCCATGCTTCTGTAGGCCTAACAAATAGAAGGGACTGATGATCTCACAGCTTTTATTAAGCCAACAACATAACCAACCACACAGTGGCAAGGGAGAGAACAGCTGCTTCCCAGCTGCAAGACACGTGCGACGTTTGGCTCTTGATCCTAAAAACAGGGTCCGTTCAGACATCAATCGGAGAATGTGAAGGCAGAGGCAGAAGAGGAGAGAAAAAGGTGCCGCATAATATGCCTTGAACAGGAGATCCATGAAGAGCGGCTTCCTTAGGCAACATATTGCTGGCTCACAGTTCAAGTCGACTCACGGTTGCTTAGTAACTGTTCTCGTGGCCTGCCAAAATGTAGAGATTGCTGTGTGCTGTTGGATTATCAGTCGGCCTGCTTTCCAGCACCACCACCCTATGGGGCAAGCATAGAATTGGCAAGTCAGCAGTTGCTGCAGACATCCCGGATGCTGTTCCTTGAGCATTTGCTAACTGGGCCACTTCTAACCTGCCAATCGCCTTCCCATCCATCTTGGCACCCGTGTTTTCTTACACAATCATGCATGCACAGTAGATATGCAGATATGATGCAGAAATGTTCCTTTAAGACGGAGCTGGGCATTTTACAGCCTGTAGGCTACATTTGGCCCTTTGGTTATCTCTGTCTAGCTGATGAGAGGTTAACTGGAAATTAAATATGACTTTACCGCTAGTCTTGGTGAATCCAGCAGGCCGGCTCGTTCTCCCTCTTTGGAAGGCAAGTAGCCTTCCTCAGTTGTCGGGGACGTGGTAGACCGGTCCCTCCTAAAAGTGCTGGAGGTGCAGTAGACCGGTCCCTCCTATGCCATGCAGGCCATACAACTGTATTGCTTTCATTTTAAAGGCAGCTGCCATTCTAAAAAATCTATACATCTGCATGTGTGAATACCTATGGGCCTTCACAGCCCTATTGATTCAGACCTCCACAACAGTCACAGTTTTTCATGTGTCTCCTTGGGAAAATTAATTGCCCACCCCTGCTTTAGAAATGTGGGTTGCAAATGGCAGCCCCTGGAACTACAAGACCTTTTGCTTGTTCCTTTTTTCAACATTATAATCCTCCAAATACTCTCAGAACAGGGTAGATGGAATTGAGCCCTACAGGATCCTCTCAGAATCTAGGACTCTTTAAACAAGAAGCCAACGTTACAGTCCCTGAGAGTATCAAGAAGTCTGATACTCAAGAAGTTTGAATACCAAACTCCTACATAGTGTTTGGAGATCCTATATTTTACACATCTATACCTTTATGTAGGTGAGTGGATGTGGTTTTAGCATCTCTATGCAAATGTAAAATGTAAAGGAAACAAAAAGAAAAAATTAAAAATCTTACTGCAGGAAGGTTAATATAATTTAACAGATAGTGAAATCTGTTTGGATGAAATTTGGGATTAGAATTTTAAGAGTTCAGGTTATACCTTCCTTATTCAAACAGACCGACAGGTGAGGAGAAGAGCATTATAGGTGAAACAAGAGCATATATGAATGGAGAAGCAGGAAGTATGAGGGTACTGGCTAAGAATACAAGGGGGAAAAAGCAAAGTTATGTTGTGAGGGTATGCTATAGACCAGGGGTGGGCAAACTTGTCAGCTTTAAGACTTGTGGACT
>JAOYMU010000001.1:142098233-142111584 GCA_025802295.1 Psammodynastes pulverulentus | reverse complement strand
AAGTCACATTTGTTCATACAGTATGAACAAATGTGACTTTTCTGCACTGAGGAAGAATTGCATTACTAGAGTTTAGTACATAACGTAAAAATGACTCGGTGTGTATATTATTAAAAGTTGATGGCCTGTTTGAAACAATTCTCATTTGCCATCTGAATTAGGTTCGTTCTTTATATATATAGTGATGCAGATACAGAGCACAACTGCGTTAGCAGAAAATCAATCTTTTGAGAGTTTCCATTCAATTTGGGAAGCTGCCATTCAACCAGATGGACCTCTAGCTAAGTTAGCTAGACCAATTTTCAGCCAGAGAAGGATCTCTCCTCTCTTTCAATGTTTTTTTCAAATGGAAGTTGACAGGTATTAAACCTAGGTCCCATGACAAGAAATAGGGCATCCTACTATAGTCTTACTCAAAACTGTTCAAGGAAATATGCCTATGTTTTTAATCCAATAGCAGATTCTCCTGTCTGGAACAATACAAACATTTGACATTTTAATAGCATTAAAATGGATTATCTCTATAATCCTGACAAAAATATTGTAAGATAGATCAGTAAGATTTCCATGCCACAAATTGGGAGAAATTGAAATCACAAGAGTACCAGTTGGTTAATAACAAAATGGCTGAGCTATGATTTGAATGCAGAACTCCTAGTCCAGTAGTGGCGAACCTATGGCATGCGGGTCACAGGTGGCACACAGAGTGCTCTCTGTGGGCACGCCTGCCGTCGCCCCAGCTTAGCTCTGCCGCATTATGTGTGCGCACCTCCTGCCAGCCAGCTGCTCTTCGGGTCTCTGCTGCATATGTGCGGGGCACATGTGCGGGGGGTTTATGCGTGTTGCATTTTGGGTATGCCCAGAGGACGCGTGCACATGCGCTTTGGGCACTTGGTGCCAAAAAGGCTCGTCATCACTGTCCTAGCCAGTTCAACAGAATGATAAGTGCAAAGGAAGCTGTATTAAATCAGGTCCATGAAATTCAGTATTGGGTATTCCCATGAGCAGGAGGAAACAATGCCTACTTATCACTACCTAGTAAGTATTGTTGTTGGGGTTTTTTTGCATCACAACAGAACACACTCTGACTTCAAGCCAATAAAATTATTCAGGTACGGATTAGAAGCAACAAGGGGGGATTATGTTGTTCAGGATTCCTTTGTCTGTGACCGGCACCTTCCTAACTGAAGGGTAAGGAGGATAGCAAAACAATGATCAACTTACTTCATCAGACTTAAAACTTTTGCCTTGCATCCCATGTTTCCAGAAGGCCAACACACTGTCCTGGAGGCACACTGCAAGAAGAGACACAATGTAAGACTGACTGATTAGGAACATTTGGGGAGGAGCTTTCTGAACAAAAGGAAGCAAAGCCAAGGGACACCATTTTATTAGCCAGACTTCATTGGGTTCCTACCCTGTGTGAGAGATCCAAATGAAAGGCAGAAGTATGGAAACAGATCTGTGGAATGAGTGGATTTTGGGTAATACTTCCAAAGCCGGGAAGATTAAACTGTATTAAAATTTCAACTGGCTGATAATTAACCAACATAGAACAAGCACCCAATTTTTCTCGTTGAGACTAACTTTTCATTTCATTTGTCCCTGCTAAAGGACAATTCTCAAGCAATGAAGCACAGTTAAGTAATGTGTCACTCATATTACCACGTATCTATCTTCAGTTAATGAGAATTTATGATTCCAAATGAACACCCCTTGCATCTCAGAGGGATCTTAAAGGTTAGTCAGAAGGAATATTCCCACTGTAATATGTGCAGCATCAAACCTGAAGACTGACCCTTGGTTAGAAAGGCGCAGGTGTTTGAGGATACAGAGGGCTTCCTTCTTTCCTTACGTTTCAACTTGTGAATCTGTGGTGATTTAGTACTGTTTATCGTCTATCACAGAAATCAGTAATGTAGGTCCCTACTGGCATTCTGTCTGCAAAACCTCTAAATAACATCTACAGACTGCCCCGCATTAAATAACTTTCATTATTTAAAAACTTAGGCAGATGCTTGCTAAATCTTATGTAATTTTAGCATTCTGGACTGAGATCTTATGAGATTTCGATTAGGAATGATGAAATCTGAAAGTTTGGATAACAATCCATGACACGTCATACAGAGAAGAGCTGAGAATGATATCACAGAAATCTCATATTTTAGCCTTTAAAAAGGCAACCCTCTTGCATATGATATCGTCGCATTAGGCACAATAAATGACAGGGAAAGCATTTGCTTACCTACAGATTCAATGCAGAAATCAAAACTTAGTTCTGACGCCAACTTCTTGCTTGACTTCAGCTTACCATGCAAATTCACAATCTTCACAAATCCTTGATTGAAAAAAAGCAAACAATGTAATAGTAATAAAAGAATCTCAGTGCCAGGTAGGCTCAAAACCTGCCTTCAAAAGCAAAGGAGAAGAACATAGAACTTATAGAGCTCGGTCAGCCTCACTCAGTTTAAGGTCAAATCAACTGGACAGATTTTTCAAGAGACATGGTTTGAATTTTGCTGGCATTGAAAAATATTTCAATTCAATGTTTTAAGACTGTGTTGAATTCAGTGGAGATTCTTTAGACATTTTCACTAACTTGAAAAACAAATGTTATTTTCCCCTCAAATATTCACCAGGTTTTCTATATTAGAGGTAAGCTCATCTGCCCCCAGATCAATAAATTTATCTTTCTTTCTTTATTTTTCTTTCCTTCCTTCTTTCCTTCCTTTACCAGTAACTTTTCATTCGCTGTTATGAAAATAGCAATAGCAATTAAGACTTATAAACCACTTCACAGTGCTTTTACAGCCCTCTCTACAGAGTCAACATATTGACCCCAACAATCTGGGTTCTAATGAGTTTAACCTTTGTTGTTTAATCTTTCTTGAACCAAGGGCCACCATGGGCTCATGAGCACAGATATCCAAGTAAGCTGGAGGCTGAAGCAACGCCAGGAGAAAACTTAAATTTGATTTTGTAATTAAAAGTAAATTGCACAGATGAAACAGAGATAATATAATTAATTGCCATGTATCACATTAAAAAAAACTTTGGAAGCTTCTTGGTAAGTAGTGGATTGTATAGCTCTGTTTAATTTTGATATAATGATGCTAAAGGCACAACTGAGAATGATGGAGATCTGTGATTAAGACATCTTCAGATTAATAATTTTAGAACAGGTACAGTTAATCAGCAGTTCGCTGTGTCACAATCTCTTTCTTCTCCTTTCTTTACTTGCTTTCTATTCATTAAAAATTCTAACAGTTACAATACTATATTACTTTCTGTTGGGGGGTCAGAAAAGATTTATCGAATCTTGGAAAATGTTAAATTTTGCTGTAACAATGATTTAGGAGCCACTCCTGCTTCTCGCCACTTGGGGGCTTTTGCTGAAGAAATATGCACTACAATGAAAGTGTCAAGCAATACATTTGGCTTTACTACGTGTCTATGACTTTATTACACCAAACAGCAAGTGTGGGCACTGGGCCTAGTTAGCATCCATTCTGCAGGACGTCAAATGATGAAAGGTACACCCTGTTCCCATGCAGTACTATAGAGACTGTCAAAAAGCTTAATGGTTTGTGCTGTCATTCCAAGATGTCACAAACACTGCCTCATATTTCTGAGGTTGGAAGGAGGGGTACTCAGGCTAAAAGCAGAGAACTGTACGAATCTATTTCAGCAATTTGAAAAATTCTGGTTTTGGTTTGCTGACCTACGCTGGCCAGAATGAACAGACTGGGGTATTCTATAAAGGCTGTAAGATAAATAAATCCACATAAGTAAATTCAGAAGCCTGATGAGAAATCTACGGGAGGACTTCCCTTGAGCTTGAAGCTATCCTTTTGTTAGTCTAATTTACACAGAGTGGCTTCTAATGCTAGAATCACTGGAGAAGTGGAGCTTTCAGTTTTTCTTGAGAGTGAGACTTCCCTATCTGAAGATGCTTTTCAATTAGATTAGAATCAATGGAAAGAGATTTTCTCTGGAGGCCTCCATTTCTAGGATCAGACAAAACACTAAAAGAAAGGCCTTTTCAATGACAACACCAAAACGCCACGTCTGGTGTCTACTGTGATATTTTTCTGCATAAGGTAAAACTGAATGCATTCTTAATATTTTATCTTCCTTTGAGGTATTTATTCCTCCTGTCATATATTGTGCCCCATCTCCTATTTTCTGTTAGACAGGATATTAATCCCATTCACTTACTGTCCAAGCATACAAGAACTGTATCTCTTTCCAGCTGAGTGACGTGGATGGCATCAAGTTGTTGACAACCTTTAGGGGGAAATGAGCGATTAGTCTGTATCCAAAACATCAATGCACCAAAAACCTAATACACATTCAGCTGATTACATCAGAAGCCATTAGCGTTGCTTTGAAATAAAAAAAGCAGTAAGAAAAAAAGAGGTTCAATTTCATGGAATCTTCAGCTCAGATTATTTCTAGAGCAGTGTTTTAATCACCGCCATCTTCTTACTGGTGTTTAGGACAGGGGTAAGGAATTATAAATTGTCTAAATGCTGTTGGATTATAATGGCAAACAGGGAGGGTTGACGGGAATTACAGTTTAGAAGCATTACCAATACTTAATACTGAGAGCAGGAATTATGCACGTTATATGAGTATTTTAGAAGCAACCAATGGTGTATTATATAGGTAACATGTGGCAGACCAAGAGCCCTTGATCTTGGATTGCAAAAGAAGCCTTAAAAGGATGTTGCAGGTAATAACATACTTTCCATTCATTCACTGTGGATGTGAGGAGAGAAGCAAGAAATGAAAAGGGAAACATTGTAAGAAGAAGCATTGTTCTGAAGAAAAGGGAAGGAAAGGTTTCCTTTATTAGGCTGTTGAGCACTAAGGTAGTATAGTAACAAGTCACTTGTTAGGCAACATTTGCATTTAACAAATACACAATGGTACAAAAGCAATCTTTCTGTGACCTTTGAATTCCCCATCATTTCTTTTTCCCATAAAAAAGTGCTTTTATTGGAATTTGTTCCCTCATCAATCCTAAACCACAAACCTGTTGAACATTCATAGAACACTGTAGAGAGAAAGCAGCCTATAAGGACAACATAAACCAGAGGAAATTGGTAGCAGCTTTTCTGAACTGCAGTTCAGTTCATTAGATGCATCCTGTAGATCATCTGCTTCTATTATGAAGTTTCTTTGATTAGGGATCATTGCTGGAATCCAATATCTGTCCAAAAAAAACCAACTACCCTACTGTCCCCTTTTCACTGCAGAACACTAGGGATACATCCTAGAAGGAAAGTCTTCTGCAGGTGGCTATCAACATATGACAACAGGTCTGCCTTCTGCTTGTGAAAGGTTCCAGATGTAAGTACATGATCTTCTGCAGGAGGGGAAAGAGGTTGGGCAAATGACATGCATCTTGATGTCATCATACAAATGACACCTAGTTGCTTATAATTATAGAGTGGTGACATTTGCATGGGTCATATTGCATTTGATAGGATCATGACTTGTAACAGAGTATCTTATTTTTCAGAATAGTCTGAACGTGCTGTTTCCTGCAGTCTTTCACTGTTGTTATTGCAGGTTGAAATCTGAAATACCATTAAAAAGAACTTCTATACATTGAGGAGTCAAATAGTTCCAACTGTTAACCTTCATTGCAGCCCTCTCCAACTAAGTACCCTCTAAATGTAGGCTAGAGTGATGGGTTATAATCCAACAAAGCTAATCCATATGCGTCTGCTGTTCTAAATATACTCCTGCTGATTACCAATATAGGATTATTGTTTATTGAATTGTGGTTGTACTGTTTTCATGTTTTATCCTATCTTTATCCCATTTTTGCCATAGACAAATTGGATTTTAGCAAAAAATAAATAAAAATAAAAATAAAACTATGAGGTAAACTAGGTATGCACAAAATGTTGTATTGTATCTCTCGGAAAATGCCAAGTTCTGAAGCATTCTAGAATGTTCTAGTGTTCTTCTGCACCATTCTGACCTAGCCATTTCTGAGAGCTGTCCAGCAGTTTTCTGGGAGAAAAATCTTCTGGGACAGGAAGTGTTCTGTGGTGGTCTGGCTCCAAAACAAATATAAAATGTTTCCGAAAACATTCCACATCTAAAAACAGAATATTTTGCACATACCGAATATAGACAGTAGACAAAACTAAACTAAACAAAGCCAGAGACTCACCTGTACCAATTTCTGTAAACCACGAAGAAGCGGAATTCAAGTTGATTGTCTCAAACTGTACAACCTGATTTGGTTCAGCCCCTTTGCTGATTGCAACACATACCATAGGGTATTCCTGTTCAGGGATCACCAGCATTTCAAATACTTTCAGTGGCATTGGCAGAGGGAAATCAAAGTGCTGGAGGATGAAGATATATATATATTTAAAAAAATAAATCTAACTAAAGAACAACTTGTATATTTCAAAGTATGCATACGTAGAATGTATCTATTCATTCCAGCATTATTTCATTTATTTTATATCTACAAAGTAACCTACATACAGTATTCAATTTAAATCCATATACAATATTACAACACATAGGCATACAAACTCCATGCGCTTTAAAAACAATTGTTTGAAAATGCTCTCGAATGAGTTTTTATGGATCAGCTTCCCAAGGATTTTTATTTGATAGGCCCTTCTCCTGTCCTGTTTTGTCCCCAAAAAACAAATTGTCAATTTATCCTCGATATTTTTTAAATTTAAACATAGATCAACAGTTTAAACTGAGCTCAAAAACTGCCTTAGATACAAACTCATTTGAAATCTCAAATTACTTCAAGATTCTAACAGTGCCACTCTACTTTTGGCAGATTCCTTTTAAAAAGTTGCAAAAATACAAGAGAGAGATAGGGGGGAAAGCTTACCTTTATTAACATGAATTTCTGCATTGGTTCATACCACTGAAGCAAAACAATTCCCAACTGCAAAGCTCCACAGAGATATTTATGGCCTGTGTATGGGTTTCTTACTAATGAAGGAAAAAGAAAAGAATTCTGAAGTAATCATAATAGATTATTTTAATTTGCCAGCTACTTGAATTCATGTTATGATTTATCAAAAATGAATCATTTATCACTGTTCTTCTATGCCTGGAGCACCATCCTAGAGGAGTCATGTGGTGTTGCATCTCCACAGAGATATATAACTTTTGTTAACATTATTGATTAAATCAAGATCTCTCAGTCTACATCTACCGCAGTCCCTATGTACTTTGAAGATTGCAGAACCACCACACTCAACATGACCAATTCTGAAGGATTGGGATGGGTATTGTAGTTCAGTCGTACCTGAAATTTCTCTTTCTTGCCTCACTGAAAAATAAACCTAAGCATATACAATTGAATTGGCTGACCCCTTTTTCATTCAATCTCGTTAATGCCACGCACACCGATGGTGAAATGTATACTGAAAGTAGGGGAACTCCCTGAGCTTGGTTGTTTTCTTGCAGACATTTCATTACCCAAACTAGTCTGCACTAGCATTCATGATGTTACCTAGTTTGGTTAATGAAATGTCTGCAAGAAAACAACCAAGCTTAGAGAGCACCAAGGACCTCTCATTTCAACCTTGAGCTACAAATATTCTCCTTCACTGGTACACTGAAAGTAAACATGATTCTGCCCCCTGATGCTGAAGAATTAAGTTCAGCATTCATATTTTCCTGGGAAATCAGGAAAGACATTGTGATGTTCTATTCCTGGTCTGCTTGCAGGACAAGAGGGGAAGAGTTAAGAAAAATCAGAACAGCTAGGTAGAAACTGACATTCTGAATTGTGTCAGAATTATAATTCCCACTATCACCATAACTGTTGTATTAAATCATGGAAATCAAAACTTCATGTATATGTTGGACTACAATGGAAAAGCAGCAACTAAGTGTTTTTAAGAAGCAATACTAAATCTGAAATATCTGAATGCCCAGTTAGGGATCAGTCCACATTATTCTATCCATCATATACAGTCTGAGAAACTTCCCTCTACTATGTGCATGGCATAATTTGCTTTGTTGATACATGATGTTTCACTTTGTTAATCTGAGAGATTAAGCCTGAGCAATTTATACGTGATGGAATCTCAACCTGCTGTTCTCATCAATTACAGAACTATCCATGTAGTCTTCCTCAGAGAGAAGGAACTCTCTCTACAAGAGCAGTCAGGAAAACCTTTGAAGAGCATCTGTTCTACTTTAGCCAAGCTTTGATACTATGAGTTTAGAGAAAGAGCAAGAGTTGAGTGAACACAAGATCAGGTTTTGGTCAACCTTCCATAGTATAGTGCCTTTTGAGATATACTAGATTATCATATTTCTGGTCAGAACAGTCACACAGGATGGAATTAAGACAATTATAGTCAAATATATATGAAAGTTATTACTCTAAGGGCATTGTAAGTTGTAGGGTAGTAGAGCTGGAATATTCCTTACAAATTGAACTGAAGATATCAACTCAAGATGAAGACTCACCTATGCAACATTTGTGACATCCTTTTGTATCTGGGATCTTTGTTGTTAAGGCAAATTTTCTGGAAAAAAACCCACAGAGCCAAATGTTAAGAGAACAGGTCAGAGGCGTCATGGAAAAATAATTTGCAACAGAATTTTCTTTAAGCCATTTCTGATTTAAACCCACAGAATATTAAACAGTGACAGGAATGGAGTAACTGTTCTTGATGGCAATTGCATATATTTACAAAATAGAAAAATTATAGAGGAGGACACTATTATCTCCGAATATCAGCTTTTGGAGACTGTTTTTGTAGCATTTTGGTGGACTTTCTGAAAATACAGTCTTTTTTTTGTTCTTTCAGGATTTTTTTTCTTATGTACACTCCTTTCTTCTATTAACAGAAAAGGGGCTTCATTTTTAATATATAATACTTCACTTATAGTAATAAAATCTAATATAAACTAACATAAAAAGAAGAGAATAGAGATGAGTAAAAAGTGCAAGAAAAAAGAAAAAAGAGAAAAAAGTAAAAATAAAGAAAAAGTAATATATAAACTTTCAATCTTTATCACAAGTAAAAATAAATTTAATAACTCTTCACCCCCTCTAAAGTTACAAACATTTATCCCCTCATCTCATCTCATATCCTATCTCTTATCTGAAATATATCATAAAACAGTATTTTCAGTCTTGGTATCAGCAGAAAGTCCATAAAGGCCAGTCAAAATAACAACACATCTTAGTTTAAGTATGTTTAAATTTGTTCTGAAGGTCTCTAGTAGCTTAGAAGTAGCAAATGAGTGGTTTTTGAAGGTAATTAGAATGGGAGTTTTGCGAACTTAGTATCTTTTAAGAGGCTCTGTCACAATTGCGTGCAAGACGACTGATCCTGTTATCTCCTGATGCTCAAATGTGTGGAAAACCACTGTCCTGCAGTCTCCTTGCCAGGAGCAACTGTCTGGAATACATGTGGGTAATCTCCCATCGTCTCCTTATTCAGAGAGATTCCAAGGAACCAATCTTTTCATCAGTTCCTTGGTCTTTGCCCCAACTACCATACTTTTTGGAGTATAAGACGCACTTTTTCTACGCCCAAAAGTGGGTGAAAATTTGGGTATGTCTTATACACCGAATGTTTTTGCAGCAAGCAGCAAAAAGCCTGTTTCAGCTTCAGCACAGCCTAATTATCACAAGCAGCTGATGGTCCTTTGGATTGGGCTCCAAACATCAGCTGTTTCAGACTGCAGGGATTGCCATTAGGCTATAACAATCCCTGAAGCCTGAAACCTCTGAGTCACATGCTAATTAGGCTGTGCTGGGAAAGTGAAACTGAAACAGTCTGTTTCTGCTTGCTACAAAGAGGCAAATTGCTGAGAGGCAGAAGCCAAGGTAAGATTTTTTCTTCTTGTTTTCCTCCCCCAAAACTAAGGTGCGTCTTATACTCCGGTGCGTCTTATAGTCCAAAAATATGGTACATTGCATTCAGTGACAACACTCAGAAATGTAGTGGCAGTTGAATAATTAAAAAATTGTGCTAGGCATAAACCTCCTCAGAACAGAACTTGAAGAATGGTTTCAGCTCAAGCCAATTTGCTTATGGCGCTAAATTGGAGAAAACTTTGTCTTTTTAATTTCAGTAATAAATGTTTTAAAGGGCTCAGAAATAAGCTTCTGTTCTCTCTCTGATTAGCCACTCTGGCTTTCCACCCATGAATGATGGATGGAAAGGAATGGTGGAAAGCACACATCTATACAAAATGTGCATACAGGTGATCCTCCACTTACAATCAAAATTGAGTCCAAAATTTCAATTCCTAAGCAAGACAATTATTAAATGAGCTTTGCCCTATTTTTTTTACCACATTGTTAAGTAATTCACTGCAATTGTTAAGTTAGTAATATGGTTTTAAGAGAATCTGGTTTCCCCATTGTCACTAAACAAATGTTTGTAAATCAAGGACTACCTGTCTCTAATTTATTTTTATTTTATTTTTATTTGTCAAGCATATATGACAAAAATAAGTACAAGTATGAACAAAACATATAAACATATAAGTATAAACAGATACGAATAAAAAGGAAATTAGGACAGGGACAGTAGGCATGTTGGTGCATTTATGCACACCCTTACAGACCTCTTAGAAATGGGGTGAGGCCAACAGTAGACAATCTAAAGTTAACATTTTTGGGGTTTGGGGAAGAGACTAGAGAGTCAGGTAGTGCATTCCAGACATTTACAACTCTATTGCTGAAGTTGTATTTTCTGCAATCAAGTTTGGATTGGTTTACCTTAAGTTTGACTCTATTGTGTGTTCGTGTATTGTTGCGGTTGAAGCTGAAGTAGTCATTGACAGTTATGACATTATAGTCAGGGCTTTTTTTGAGCCGGAACCCGGCGGAACTGTGTTCCGGATCCTTTTCGGAGTCCGGATCACGTGGTCCGCCTCCACCAATAGCACGCTATTACTTCCGGGTTTTTTTAGTGCAATGGGGGGGGGTGCGTTCCGGCACCTTTCCTCCGAAGAAAAAAAGCCCTGCTCTAATATAGCATCACATCACAAAAACATGTAGAGATGCTGCACATATCTTCAAAGGCCACTTTTCATGATGGAGTTCATGGCTGTACTGAGAAAGAACATTAGGAAGACATCCTTCCTTACAATGAACAAAATATTTTTAATGTAACAACTTGAAAATATACTTTATTCATATTTAAATTTTGAATCAAATTACAGTTTATGCCTCAATCCACAGATGTATCAATGTTCTTTCAAATGTTAACAAATAGTTGGCAAAAAATCTGGCAAAGAATACCTATTTCCCCCCATTTTTAAATAATACATTGTTCCTCACACAATACATTTAATTTAATGGGCCTGGAGATTTCAGCTAACCCTGGAATATGTTTATTTGGGTTTTATAGAGAGAGAATAAAGCTCATTCTATTTTGCCAATCTTTTCCCTTCACCACTTGAAAATCCTGAACCTTCAGAGCAGTAGAGTGTATCCTATGGCAAAAAAAAAAGAAGTAGGAAAAATCTTCAGGAATTTAGAAGCTTGTGAATAAGGGTCTTCATTGTTACCATAACAATGATCTACAGTGCACTTTGCCTTGAGACCTGGTTTATTTCCCTCTAAACTTTAGATGAATATCAAAAGTTTTTAACTTTACCACACATTTTGGATCACTTTCATAAGTATTTTTCTTCCTTGTTATTGACAGCTCTTCAAAGTAGGTCAAGACAGACTTCACCAGAAATATTGGAATTCTACTTTATTAATATAAGCTATAGCAATAGAAACTTAGAAGCCTGGCAGCATTTTGTCTAGCTTCACTATTAGAGGGTTTAAACTTCTTTCTAAGCTTTCCAAGCTTAATCCATATTTTCTTTATGGTCACATTTCTTCTGCATAGTTGACTCTTTAGTTCTATTCTATGGCTTCAAATATCCCAGCTACTACTATATTTTCCATATCCCAGCTACTATTTGTATTCAAAATATTGTGAATTTATTATTGTATAATTATGTTTATTTTATTGTGACTCTTTGAACCCAAGCTATCAGCTAACATATTTATAAATAGCCTTGTCTTTTTTACCACCTTCCAAAAAGAAAGGCCATTGACAGCATGGGCAAAATTGTGTGACCTACCTTACAAAATGTCTCAGGTTTTATTGGCTAGAGTGATAAAACATCTGTCTTATAAATTACCCTAAATAAGAAAAAATTGGAATACCATTCATCAGAATTATATAAAATGGAAATAGGAAAACCCACAATATAGAATAGTTTGTTGTGCACTGGTGTTGTAAAGAATGAAAAATCTGAATATGACTTTGAACTTCTTCCTGTTTAGAGCATCCAATTTTGATAAAACATAAAGTCTAAAATATCCTTTTAAATATATCCAGATATATTGGGAGACTCAAAATCTTAAAAGACTGAACTATAATGAGTTTGGGTATATTTTTGACATCACCTTTTGTTTTGAAACCAAATGAATTTATTATACTTTTAAAAAGTGCAAAAATGCATGAGCATTTTTTATCCTATTTTAAATGTTAACATCTTGTGGCAAATAACCACTGAGTGTTACTGCTCAGTTTTCAACTCCAATTTTTTATCTGGAAAAAAAAGTGCCCCATAATTAATTTGCATTGATTACAATTCCCTGCTCCTGTTCTTTAATTCTATGCAGAAGCTGGAATATTTCCTCTTTGTGAAGGTTTCCACTGTTATATACATATAAGTTTATTTACATACATTTCCTTTCCTAATTCTTTCTTGTCTTCTTTTACCACACTTCTTTTTCGTGTTTGACGTGCTTGTTTTTTTAATTTATCCTTGTTGGAACTCTCATTTTTGTGTGTTTTCTAAAATTAAGATAATTTTTTTGATGTCATCACATTTAGCATGTTTTAATCTAGTTTTGTGGTTTTCAAAGGCATTGGCATCCTGTTGCTATTAAATCACAAGAAGTCTGGGAGCAATGCAGATGGTAAAAGCTGTCTTGTGTGCTTTCATTTGTTACAGATTTCCAAGTTTCTATAAGAGACGTGAAAGCTGCCAGAGCTTTTTTCTACTGCCTCCTTTTTCACATATTGAGGGAGGTTGGCAGCAAGCTCAAAAGCAACTTACCAAAACATTCTGCTATATGCAACCATGGGTTCTATTATTTGGTTTTTAAAAAAAAAAAAACCTTAATTCAATCCTCAGTTTATTCAAATTTATAACAAGAGAAGCTTTGGGAAAAGCAACTTGTAATTGCCAGAGCATTTTTTTTTCCTGAACTGCATCTCATCTCTTGCCAGGTCAGTGGTGAAATTCAGCCGGTTCTCACCGGCTCTCAAGAACCGTTAGCAGGAATTGGGCCCAGGTCGCAGAACCT
>JAOYMU010000001.1:141903954-141916365 GCA_025802295.1 Psammodynastes pulverulentus | reverse complement strand
GGCTGGGTAACTCTGGGAGTTGAAGTCCACAAGTCTTAAAGCTGACAAGTTTGCCCACCCCTGGTCTAACCCAATGCTTTCTCAACTTTGATAACTTGAAGATGGACTTCAACTCCCAACTTCTATTCTTCTGGCTGTGCATTTCTGGGAGTTGAAGTCCATACATCTTCAAGTTGCCAGATTTGAGAAACACTGGTATTTAACCTACCTCACCAAATTCTGGCTGAGGAATAAATGAGTGTGGAGATCTCCATTGCCACCTGGGGCTCTGAAAAGAAAAGATGGGGTATACCCAAACTAAACAGATATTTTTCCAATTAGAAAGGACTATCTAATCCACATTTTTCATTTACTCTAACGGTAAAAACAACTCTGAAAGTATTTTGATTTCAAACCAGCTGTGTGAATAATTGAAGAATGAATTGGTTTAGAATATTTAATTAGTGTGAGGTGTTCTGTTGAACAGCTATAAAGCATTTCATGCAGCTATTCTGGTTTCATGGTAACTGAACAAATATTAAATTGTCATTTTCCTAAACCCTGCAATGGGTTTAGACAGAGTGGTACTATGCTGTTTTTTTATCACAAACAATCCTGAAGCAGTTAGGAATACTTATAGTATTGAACATGGAGAACAAAGATAATTAATCAAAAATAAATATATTAATTGATCAACAGCAGGAAAGGTCAGCATAAAAAGGTGGGTTTTGAAAGGATGCTTAAAACATGTCAATTTATTTAAACCTGTCTACACCTGTATTTAAAGATGTGGGAAGACTTCTGCTTCTCAATAGCAGCCCAAAATTCCCTTAAATAAATATCAGGATGACTCAGCAACTGTTGAAATCAGATCCTCCCATCTGGGTGTACCTTCTCATTGGCCATTTGCAGTTGCTTATTCAATGATGTCACTTCCTGTTTTAGATTCTCTTTTTCCTGTTGGGTGACCCTCAGGTCTGATTTGAGCCTGGATACCTGAAGGCTAACATTTTGCATAATATCATCAAAATTCTGGATCTAAAAGGGCCAAAGAAAGAAGAAGTTGGGGGCATGATATAGATTGTTATTCCAGCAAAGACAAGATGCTTTTTCCACACACTTGTTCCCTGCTCAATCAAAAACTATGTACAAAATATATATTTCAGGATGAGAAAACCTTTTATAAGAGCAAAGACACTTTCTCTGTTCTTGAAGGTAAAGAAACATGGGTTGTTTCTCTCCTTTACAGAACAGAGTGTATAGAAACAGTTCTTGTTCTTGAGACATTTTTCAAACAGTGAAGCAATCAAGATAATGAGAATAAACTCTCTCAGTACAGGTGGGAGCTGAAAGAAAAGATAAATCAGAACCAGCCAGCATGACCTACTCAACAGATTTTTTTTTAATCATGAAAGGAACATATAGTACTATGAATGACATTTTATTGCTCAATAAAGTTTATCTTTAGTTGACAGATAGAGACATTCATCGATAAATGCTTAGGCAAGAGCAGAGGAAAAAAAGTACTTTTTAGTTTATTGTGGAAGCAAGCAAACATAAAGGAACCAAAGGTGTAATGATATTGATCTTCTCCACAAATATTATGTTTAATCTAATGCTTTTGTGGGAGAGAAATCATAGCTGCAACTTAACTGCACAGAATCAAATTAACTTAAATTCTAAGCCATCTAGAAGCTATTTGTATCAACATGGGGGTAAATGTATCAACAGTCTAGAATCGTAAGTGTTTTTAACAGGACAATAACACACCTTGTCTTGTGATGCTGCCATTTGTGCTTTCAAATGCTGGTTCTGGTGCTCCAAAGATGAGTTCTCCTCCCTCAAGGAAGCAGTGAGGCTCTCTAGGAAAGCCACTTTAGTTGCCTGCAAAGATAGGAAAGTCCAGGCAGGACTGCTACTAATATCTACAGTCAGCTACCGAGATCCTAGCAGTCTGCAAATGTACCATCAGTGCCTAACCCTAAGTAGTTTTTCTATTGGCTGAAGCAGTCTCAACACCAAAGTAATTGGACCCAATTATGTTTGTGAACCCCTTGAGTTGCTGAACTCTCAGTGCTCTGCAACATCTTAATGGAAACATTAAAGGCATAGACATCTACAAAAGGGAACCAAGAGAGGCCAAGTGGGAAATGTGCATCATGATGTAAATTCCATCCCTTCTGTAGTTGCATCATGATGTTGCACATAAATACATAAGAGGTAAAACTTGTGTTATGATGTCACAATGCACATTTCACCATTTGGGTGTCACCGTGTGCTAAAAGGGGATGAAAAGGTGGAAAAGAAAGGGAAAATGCATTCTGGCCATCTGGCCATTGCCTCCAGTCATCCATATAGCATCCCTGGCTCTTCTATGGCATTCTCTTGCTTCCCCATATTATCATTATTTTCTGGATGGCTGAATATGTTTCTGCTGAAGCAATGGACTGTATCTACCCCTAATTTCTATTTGAACTTACATATAATGAAAAGGCTTGTGCATGATCTTTGATCTTAGAAAGTAAAGACAGTTAAAAAAAAAAGACCAAGGAAGGTGGCTATGAGCACCACCCCACCAAAAGTAATGGGTTGTTATCTGTAGATTGAAACCAAGAGTGTACTTGGATGGGACATTATTCTGTGCCCTCACCTTCTCTATGTACCGGTTCAGCTCTTCCCCGAGGGCTTCTTTCTCTTTCAGTAGCTTCTCATTTTTTATGATGACACTGGAAATCTCATTCTCCAGTTCAGAGAGATCCAGGCAACTGGGTAGCTATGGAAAAATCTGTTTTAATTTTTGAGATGAGTATGTTTAAACCGTATTCAAAAAGAACTTCTCAAAAATGTCTACGAAATGTTTGTAGCTAAATGGAGACTATCTACAACTCAGGAGTGACCTTCATAAACTAACTGGTTCCCAGAAACAGATATCCACCCCCTTTGGGAAGAAAGGCATTCTGCCCACCATTACCTGTTTTACATTCTCCAGTTCTTCTTTGAGGAAATGGTTCTCCTGCTCCAGACCGTGAACCTGAATTCTGAGCTGAGCTAGCTCTGTTTCCAAGGATGAGACCAATGATGAGGACTAGAACCCAATTGAAGAAAATTAATACATTTGAAAGTAGAGGCAAATACTCTTTTCTGAAAGCCTCAAAGGTTGGTTAATTTGCAGCTTAAGAATTGGCTAAAATAAAATTTAAATTTATATTTTTTTCTTTAAAATGTGCTTTATTTTGTTCTTTATTGAGTCTCTTTTTTTAATTAAGCAGCCTGTACATTAAAACAGTAACAATAATGACAATGATGATAATGGTGGCAGGTATTATTCTTCTCAAAATATTAAGAGGAAGTGGGGAAGGTCAATAATGGAGGTCAAAGTAAGATCTGAATCTGGCATCTTGCTATTCAACTTTGATTCTGATATGCATTGCAGCCTCTTGTACCTGAATTTTAGAGTTCTCCAGTTCTTCTTTGAGCTGGGAATTCTCTCTTTCCCATTCTTCTGACATGTATTTCCTAGCCTCCTTTTCCTTTTCCCGAAATGTTTTCATAAACTGTTGGTTAGAATCCTGTACATCTGCTCGATTTGTAGAGTTTCGATGGCCAAGTTCAGCATTTTCCAATTCTAATTGCTGATTCCTGGCTTTCAGTTCTGATACCTGATTAGGAAATAAGAACCCAATCAAAATTAATGGTAAGAAAACTTTCCTTGGACAAAGGAAACCATACTTTTCAAGCCTCTTTCTTTCTGCAAAATAATTCCAATGGAGAAGGGAATGAAGGTTACTCTTCAGTCAACCGTAATTGGTTTCAGGAGATGAGAGCTGGGCCATACTGTACTCTCTTGAAAAAGCCAGCATTGATCATAAGTAGCTGAGACTATTATCACTAAACACAAATTTAATATTCTCCCAGTGGACAGAATTTTATTTTCCATAATTCCCCAACCAAAATATTAATACCTTTCTTGGTCCTGACCTCTAGGATTCATGCAGTACAAAAGCCGGCATATAAAAAGCTTATGTGTGCTCCTAGAACAACACATGGTACACCTCTTCTCTGCAAGTTTCATTGGTTACCAGTTTGCTTCAGGGTCCAAATCAAAGTGCTGGTTTTAACCTTTCAAACCCTTTATGGCATGGGACTGAGTTATCAGAGGGACTGCCTCTCCCCAATTACATCAGCCTGTCCTAGTAGGTATAGCAAAGTTGTCAGGTTGGGAATAATATTAGCCAAGGCCCTTCATTTGATGGACTCTAGAAGATGTGCCTTCTCTGCCATGGCAACTGCCTTATGGAACATTCTTGCCCCTGAAATTCGGCTAGTTCCACCCCCATTTTGATATTCCCCAAACCCCTCAAATCTTGACTATATTGTCAGGCCTGGGGCTCCCAGGTGACCTGCTTAGATGGTTCCATTGTTGAGGTGGCTACTTTTATCCTCTCTTTTATCCTCTTTCTCCGGTGGTTTCTATTTTCATGTTGATGATATTTATTAATAAGGCTTTATGTTAAACATTATTTATTTATTATTCTTACTAATTTTTGCTTCTTGCTCAGAATCTCCATGAGATGGGCAGTTATATAACTTTGATCGCTAACTATTTAGAAACATAGCATCCAGAAAAAAACATTTTTTTAAAAAAAAAAAGTGCACTTGGAAAGGAGAAGGTTTAACTCATGAATCCTATCTTATGATGAGCAAGCATAAAGCTGGGGAATAGCCAGATTGGAAGTAAAGTTCATATTTGATTGTACTGTATTAGCACTTCCCATCAGTGAATTTTATTGTTAAAGAGTTAACCCCCTTTCTCAATTACTCTTGATTCAAAGTCTGTATTTTACTTCCATCATAGACCAGTATAAAAGTAATAATATAACAGTCACACTAAAATAGAAGTAAAAATGGAACATCATGATAGAATTTAGTAAAAATAAATTAAAATATTAATGTAAAACTACAAGTACAGGGTAAAAATTGGAAAGGGACCTATAAAATTAAAATCAATGTTACCATCAATCTGAATTCAGGGGGTTTTGGCCAACGAAGATTGCCTAAATGTAGAAAGTCCTACCTGCTTCTTCAAGCTTTCAGCTATCTTCTGCATGGCCATTTTCTCCTTCAGTACGGTTTCTGTTTTTTGCCTAAAAATGCACAGTACATAGAACCATCACATTCAACAGTATGGCAATTTTCTCCCAGGTAGGTCCATCTGTATACTTTGGGGCTGAATGGCAGGCTGCCTAAATATTCTGGAAGGTGAAGCCCAATGTATGTGAAAGGGGAAGGTTGCTGCAAATGTGGGTGAATATTAGTACGAACTATAAAAACATCTCACAACAGTTGAAAGATTGTTTTAGTACAGGTAGTCCTCGGTTTTCGACCGCAATTGAGCCCCAAATTTATGTTTTGTGTTTTTTTGAGTTTTGTTCAAGTTTATGACTTTTCTTGTCACATTTGTTAAGTGAATCATTGGAGTTGTTAGGTTAGTAACACGGTTGTTAAGTAAATCTAGCTTCCCCATTGACTTGGCTTGTGAGCAGCTTGCAAAAGGTGATCATATGGCCTGGGGCATTGCATCTGTCATAAATATGAACCAGTTGTCAAGCATCCAAATGTAATGGGGATGCTACAATAGTCATAAGTGTGAAAAATGGTCATAAGTCACTTTTTTCAATGCCATTGTAACTTTGAATGGTCACTAAATGAACTGTTGTAAGTCGAGGACTATCTGTATTAGGCCTCCTCAGTTACATATTGGAGATGATTCCTTTCTTCATTTAATAAGGCAATCTCGTTCTTCTTGGCAGTATTTTCCTCTCTAAGATGCTCACATCTGGGATGCAAAAATATAGTCTTTAGGTTACTTTGAAGTATTTCAGCCTCAGTTTATTGAAATGCATATTATTTATGCCTATAGCAGGTAGTTTCATCTAGTTAATCTTAGATGATCTTAAAGAGTCAACCTTTTAAGCTTTATTAGTAGCTGAGCAGGAGACCACTAGGAAATTCCAGATGTGTAGACTAGAGTGGGAAGTTGAAACATTCAATAGCAAACCACTCCCATATTATTGCCTAAAAACACCATTATCTCTATGAAGTCATCAGCTGCTCTTAATTTGAAGGAAATTTTGCTTTGATATTATTTTATGATGCACGCCATCAACCTGCGAAGATGTTTTCCTTACTATATTGTTAGCAGTAACTTGTTCTATTTTATAGGAAATGTCTACAATGATATTATGTTGAATCAAAATACGTTAAAAGTGCTAATGGTTAACTAATCAGAATTATGATCATTTAAAAACAAGGAATTAAGATAAGGAAGAAGAGGAATGATACAAAAGCTAGTATTGTAATGAGGATATATAAAGGCATTACATTAAGCAGTATGCAAAAAATGATTGTCTCATGCAATTTGCACAGCTCCCAATAGATAAGCCTGCCATTTAAACAATTCAGCTTTCTAATACTCCATAAAAGTTATAGTAGGTTATTCATTCTTCAAATCTCTATGAAATGTTATTAATTCATGTTAGAAATCACAGAGCGTTTGTCTTCTAGGCCAAGTTAATCTATATGTTAATCCAAGTCATGCGAGGTGGACAATGAAGTATTAGGAAGTTAGTTCCAAAAAGCAGAGCCAAGTGGCAGGATTTAGACCATGGAAGGATTCCACATTACCTCAAAAACTCAATCTTTTGAAGCTGCTCATTGTAGGTGCTCTGCAAACCGTGAAGGACAGCATTCAGACTCTCTTTCTCCTGAGTATGGGTGCCTTTCTGCTTCAGGAGCACTGCTATTTTCTCTTTGAGCTTCCTGTTCAGCTCATGGAGCCCTTTCCTGTCCACTTCGGCATCTTTGGTGACATTCTCACAACGGCTCAGCCGTCCACCCTTCTGGGGTTGCAGAGTCAGCATGAGATCATCTAGTTTGCCAAGCTGGCTTTGCAAAATCAGCTTGGAAGTCTGCAGGTTGACGTTTTCCATCGCCAACTGGTCCTGTCTCTTTTCCAGGTCTTTCACTTTCTGCAGCAGTTGCTCTTTCTCCTCCTTAAGGGTGAAGCAGTCTTGGTTGGTTTCATCTAGCCTGGACTGCAGGCTTATAAATATTGGCATGTATCCCTCCAATTTATTGTTACGTTCTAGCAATTTGATTATTTCTGTTTTTAGGGCTTGGTTTTCCAGTTTGAGTTCTTCTGGGAATTGGAGAATTTTAGGTCCTATTCTGGAGTCTGTGTCTTGCACCATATCCATATCCCAAAATCCTGATGCTACACCATGGAGGTCTCCCTTGTCAGTTCTAACTTCTTCTTCATGACTTGCCTCAAATAAAAGAGGGTAGGCACTCATTTCCTCAACACTAAAATCAGTATCCAAAGCTTCAGCAAAGAGCATTTGGTTTTTTGTTGCACTGCCAGTGGGCAATTTTTCCCAATGCAAACTTCCCCCCTTCTCATCACTTCCACATGGCAACACATGAGGCTGGGGGATAGTTTTAAGGATCTCTTCAAGCTCCTTCTGAACCTGTGAAGCCATGTCTTGTCGAGCATGAGCTGCTTGACTGCATTCCGTTTCCAGCAGAAGGATCCTCTCCAGAAGCTGATTCTGTCTCAGCTTAAGGGCTTCATTCTCTGCCAGAATTTCTTCATGGGCCTTCTGCAAGACATGTGAAGTCTCCAAGGTTTCTTCAACTGTCATCCCTTCATTTTTCATGTTTGGAATTGCAATCTTGTCTAATTTTATCATCCCATCTTCTGTTACAACTTGATTGTCTTTGTTGGTCACGCTTGGGAGCTGAGCATCTACAAATGTTTCTGGAACCAATGGGATGAATCCAGGGTATTGGGTTGATTCTCTTTCTGGTTCTTTGTTCAAAGAGTCATCCATCAGAGAGGTAGTTCCTACACTATTTTCTTCTCCTGGATCTTGAACTATTTCTTGTTTTGAAAGAACATTTATCTCCTTTCCAGAGTCCCGATGCTGGACAGATTCTAGAAAATCACTTCCCTTTGCTTCTAAAGAAACAAGATTGCTCTGCAGTTTGGACTGACTTTGCAATTCCTGCTGTAGATCTTCTGTCTTATTTCCAAGCACTGAGATCTTTGACCTCAATTCATTTTTTTCTTCTATTACTCTGCTGGGCATCTCTTGCTTCAAATACTCCAAAGTCTTAGAATTCTGTTCTTCTTGTTCATGTGCAAATTCTATTTCTAGTCTTCCAAGCTTTTTGCTAAGTTGCCTTTGTTCTTCCTCTGATGTTGGCATTTCTTCTCTTTTCCTTAGCTCCATCTCATGGCTGGATTGAATCTTTAGAAGTTTCTCACACAATTCATTTTCTTGCTTTTTCAGGTCCTGAACCTCTTGTTGAAGTTGCTTTTTCTCCAAGATCAACAAGTTCACATGCTCCTTGTAATTTGCCTCTAGATGTTTCTTGTCTTGTTCCAGTAATGAAGAGATTGCTTTCTCTTTCTCCAGCTTTTCTTTCCATTTTGCTTGGACCTCAATGCCTTCCTGGAGAATTTCATTTTTTTCAGATTCCCACTGGGATTTCTCATCGAGCTGCAGCCTGGAGAGCTTAAGCAATTCCTGTTGATGCTCCTCCTCAAGTTTGTTTAGGGTTTCCTCATACTTTCTTGCAAGTGTTTGTTGTTCAGCGGTGAACCATTCCTCTCTCTGAAATATTCTTCCATTATACTCATTTTCCATTTTTATCCTAAATGTGGTCAACACAATACATTACTGAAATCTCTACACATTCAGGGACAAAGGATTGTAGACCACCTACTGTACTGGTTTTAAGTTGTCTTAGAGCTGGAATGCAGTTTTAGCAGCAAATTGCAACAATGGCCGTCTGTAATTTTTAGCCTGGTATTTTTTATTTTTAATCCTATTCTGATTAATTCCTGTCTCCTGCTTATTTTTCTTCTTCCTTTTAAAAAGAGGCTCATGTTCAAGGGGCTCATATTTCAGCCTATTAAGTTAAGAATAATGACCTAGCTACAGATTTTCTTAATACAGGATACTCTATTTAATATAATGAATTATCATTTAAAGGGTAAAATACATTTTGAAAACAGATTATCTGCTTAGAGTACAGTGATCTCCTAAATAGCCTGAATACATTCCAAAAAGAAAAAGAGATTTTTGTCTTCTTAGGTTTATTCATATTTATATATTATTGATGTTTAGAATTGCTGAAGTCCATACTCAATTTGTGATTCACAAAAAGAGCTAGCCAGATTTATTGGACCAGTAAAACTGAAAGCAAGAGATGCTAGAAACCAAGGATGAGCACCTTGAAGCTCCAAATATGTGTAAGACCAAGAGACCCATCCAGTTACCCAAATTGTCTGTACAATTTATTTCTTTGTTCATTCTTTGCTCACATTAATGGCCACCTGAAAATAATTACGGGCGGCATACAAAAAGCCCACATTCAATACAATATAAAAATAATACAAAGCAATAAATTAGGGACTAAAATAACAAACAATGTGTAAAAATTCCCCAAGGCACATGCTCCTAATCAAGTGATTGATTAGATCCAGGTTTTTAAGGCTTGTTGAAGGACAGAAGGATTGGAGCAACCCAATTTTCAGATAGGATCCAGAGGGTAGGTGCTGAAACAGAGAAGGCATGCTGCCAAAGTCACATCAGATGGAATGGTTTTAAGGATGGACCCCTGGGGCATGGCTCCTTCAGCAGATTTCTTATGTGTCAGGCAGAAGCAATAGGAAAAAGGTGGTTCTTCAGTCAGACCCTATGCCATGAAGGGTCTTATAGATCATAGCCAACAGCTTGAATTACACCTGGAATTATACCAAGGTGTGCTTATAACTACCAAGGATGTTGTATTCTGGCCCAGTTGCAGCTGCCAAGTATTCTTTAAAGGCAGCCCCTTTGCAAGTGTCTACATATATGGTGTATATAAGACTATAAGGTGTTGCCCCAATAGGTTAATTGTGGCTTCTGGCCACAAAAGGCTTCTTCACTTGCTGTAAGCTAGGGGAGTCAAACTCATGTTGTCATGGTGGCTCAACTGCATGGCCACTGCATGATGCATCTGGCTCGCAGGCTGGGAGTTTGACAGCCTTGCTGTAAGCCATTTTGGGCCCTATGATATGACTGGTCCTAAATTTTAGTCTATTGTATCAGAGACCTCCAGTCTCTTTTAGGCTATGATCTAAAAGACCCTCCAAGTTAAGCATCCCAAAATTTGAGACCTCATGTATTGTTAAGGCTTATGAACCCCATTCACAATTAAGATTGCCCCCATTCAGTTATCAATGCAGGCAATGAGATTGGAGGAAATACTGTATAATCTCGAGAAAGCAGGGCTAAACTCCCAAGTCAAAAGCCTGCTGCCTTAGGACCTTCCTTTCATTCTGCAAAGAAAAGAAGATGGGGGTGCGATACAGATTTAGAGGCATCAAAGGCTTGACAAATATTGTTGAAATCAGTTCATCATTTGGATCCATTTGCCCTTGCTTGGGGATTTCTGCCATTTACAGGGCAGAGCAAACGATCAGGGTATACAGTACACGAGATACTGTATTCATGCAGATCAAACTGAACGGAGATACCAACATATGAAGTCCATCATCAAACAAAGCAGTATTGTACCACTACTATAAGTCAAGACTTATTTTCTTAGTTGCTCTGGCATCTAACAATAATAACATCGGCCTGTTTTAAAGCATTGAGAGCACATTTGATGTATCTATAATATCTTCATGTGTATACAGCCAGTCTCAAAGCCTACTGTATTAAGAAGTTCTGCTTTTTGAGCTAATATCTAATCTTTGACAGTGCAAGCAATTCCAAGCAAGGTATATTGATGTGAGTATGGTTCTCAGTCTCAGGTAAAATATTAATGGACAATTAGTAATATTTAAAAGAAACTAGTGGTCCCTTTAAAATATTAATATATGCTGCACACGAGGGACTCTACAGATCCTTTCACACAGATGGAAAATGTCATTCAATTGTTCACAACCAATTTTGTCAGTAGAAGCTGGAACAATAAAAGGTATCTCACTGAGATCATGCCATCATTGCAGGGCTGTATAGATTTAAATTCAAAGCTTATTTTTGGAGGTAGAAATGCCCCATTTAAAAACAAACAAAAATTTTATCTCTCAAGACAGGAAACACATTTCAAAACTACTCCAAAAATAGTGATTTGTTATAATGGTGTATTGAATAAACTGTTTAAAATATACTTTATCACAATTCAATTGTATGTAGATGTGAAGGAGATGGGCAGGTACAAAATTTGATAAATAAATACAATAAATAAAAACAATTTATCAGATACAAATACAATTATGGTTTTTCTTGCTTTCCCCTACTGGATTTTCCTAAATCCTAACTCAGAAATCTTCCAAAAGATTCTGCATTTCACTCATTAGCAAGGATATGATTTAGCTTCCATTAGAGATCTAAAACTATCCAATGCTTACCCCAGAACTGTAGTTGTCAGGGTTCCTAAGATAAAATTGTAAATTCTAGGTAAATTCTACGCTTTTGTAAAAATAAAAAAGTTACTCACTTTTGTTCCTGGAGCTCTCGCTGATGTTGTCTTAGTAGCTCTCGTTGTAGCTGCTCCATCTCCAGGGCATGCTTCTCCATCAATCTTTGTAACTTCTCATGGAACCCATTTTCTAGCTCCATCTTTTCTTCTTGGATGACCTGTGCTAAAGTTCTCATTCTTTCTTCCAACCAGGCTTTAGATTGAATCAACTCTTCCTTCTCATGACTAAAGTTGTCTTCTGCCTCTTTCAGTCTGGCTTGGAGCTCCTGCTCATGATCGATCTTCAGGCATTCTATAAAGCTAGCCTTTTCATCCATGCATATCTGGAGACTGTTCCCTTCAACATTCTGCTGGGAGTTGGCCTGCCTCAACCTTTCCAGTTGTCCCTGAAGCTCAGAAATCTGGACTTGCAGACACTCAATTTGTTCTTCTAACACTTGTCTCTCCTGATAGTATTTCTCCTGGAGGTTCTCTCGTCCCTCCTCGTAGTTGGCCTTGGTTTCCTCAAGCTGCTTTTCATAATGGCATACCTAAGCGAAGGGAAAGATTATGATTAGCATTTCTGCATAATCCCTGATAGAAGCATCGCATAAAGAATTCCAGACAGTTTGGTTCAATAGCAGAAATAACTGAAAATGAATGTGACCTCCAACACTTATAACCTTTTAAAATCTGTTAAAAAGAGGGCAGACTTCCCCAGCCTGGAAAAAGGCAGACTTTCCCAACCTGATACACTCCAGGAGTGTAGGAGTATAGTTCTCAATATGTCCAGCCAACATAACTTTTATAAAAGGCTCATAAATTTTTATTTGCTGCTTGGAAGCTGCTAGTGCAACAAACTATATAAACCAGGGGTTCCCAATCTGTGCGCCGCGGCTCCCTGGGGAGCCGCGCTAC
>JAOYMU010000001.1:141717196-141734452 GCA_025802295.1 Psammodynastes pulverulentus | reverse complement strand
GTTTTATGGTGCTTTTAGAGTAGGGTCATAAATTTTATAAATTTTATTCTTATTATTTATTGTATATGTTTTTATCTCTGTTTCTGTTTGTTACCCGCCCCGAGTCCCCTTGGGGAGAGGGGGCGGGCTATAAATCACAATAAATCAAATCAAATCAAATCCATTTCTTCAGAGTGCAGCTGCACAACTAGTAAATAGTGCCAGTTACTCAGCACTTGTAAAACTACTACTGTATTTTATAAGCTGCACTGGTTGTCAGTGTCCGTCCAGGTATAATTCAAGCTTCTGAATTATATGAGCCATGGTGGTGCAGTGGTTAAAGTGCAGTACTGCAGGCTACTTCTGCTGACTGCCGGTTGACTGCAATTTAGCAGTTCGATTCTCACCAGCTCAAGGTTGACTCAGCCTTCTGTCCTTCCGAGGTGGGTAAAATGAGGTCCCAAATTGTTGGGGGCAATATGCTGACTCCGTAAACAGCTTAGAGAGGGCTGTAAAGCAGTATATAAGTCTGTTGCTATTCTGATGGCCATCTTTCAAAGCTATTAATGGCTTGAGATTAGGTTATCTGAGGGACTGACTTCTGCCAGCTGGTTCTAACTGTCCAGTCTGGTATAGTAGGATGGGTATATTCTTGGTGACGTCCACCAGGAAATTCTGGTTGGTGGGGCTCAGGAAGTGTGCCTTTCCTGTCCCTGCTCTATCAAGCATCCTCCCTCCAGAGATCAGGATAACTCAGACTTGCCTGGCCTTTTAAAGGGTTAAGTAAGTGTGAAGAGTCCTATCTACTGGCTATGTTACCAACCATAGATTATAACATTCTCCTAACAGAGGTGGGCTTCAAAATTTTTAGCAAGGGGTTCTCTGCCTGGTTGTTGGGTGGGTGTAGCCATGGTGGGTGTGGCCAAGTTGGCCTCCTGCATCATGGGGGCCATTTTCACCTCCCCGAGCCTCCATGTGCCCTGCTCTTACCTGTATCCAAAATGGGCTGCGTGGGGACTCCTTGGAGGGGCTGGGTAGGGTGGATGGGGCCAGCCAGGAGTGGGATTTGGGGGTTCTCCCAACTGCACAGAATTTTAGCTAGGGGCTCTCCCGAACCCCCAGCAGCCCACCCTCCTAGGCTGCTGGGTATATTTTAATTTTGTAATGTGATGGTAATTTATTTTAATTTGTTGTATGATTGTTTGCTCTTCAGAGTCACTATTGAAAAGCACCAGAGGGCAGAACAAGAAACAATGGATGGAAACGAATCAAGGACAGAAGCAACCTGGAATTAGGGAGAAACTTCCTAACAGTGAGAACAATTAACCAGGGGAACAGCTTGCCTCCAGAAGTTGTGGGAGGCTTTTAAGAAGAGACTGGACAGTCACTTGTCTGAAATGATATAGGATCTCCTGCATGAGCAGGGGGTTGGTCTAGAAGACCTCCAAGGTCCCTTGCAGCTCTATTCTGATTGATTGAGGGATAAATGGATATTATAGTTTTACTTAGAATTGTTGCGCTTATTTCATTTATTCATATCCCATCTTTATTTTTTTTTTTTATAAATAACTCAAGGCAGTAAATAAATGCAGCCCACTTTCTTCCTCCTGTTTTCCCACAACTACAACAACCCTTTGAGGTGGGTTGGGTTGAGAGAGAATGACTGGCTCACTGGCCCAGGGTCACTCAGCTGGCTTTCAGGGCTAAGGGAGGCCTTGAACTCATCTTATTTTTCTGAAAGGAATGCTTCAAATATCTTGCAAATAAACCAATCGATCAGAAGTCAGTTTATCACGTTAATTAAAATAAAAATTAAAACAGCAACCCTACAACAACAAATTAAAATAACGATTTGCTCAAACAGATATAAAACAACAGTTAATGGTAGACAATTTTGTATAACTAAAACCCGAAATATTAGTATTATAAAAAATACTCATTAAATTCTTGGATCCCCAAAATGTGGGTATCACAGTAATCTAAGTTTGTCTTTCATTTTATTGAATACATTTTCAATAAAAGTGAGTCATCCCTATGCCAACAATCAATATCATTAATTTTAAATGTCCTCCCAAAAAATAGAATGCATTTTATTTTTAGTTTAAGACTTCATGGCAGTGAGTATACACAGTGTTCCTGCCGTCTATTTTTCCCCACATAACACTAGACTGGCTAATAAATGAGCCTTAACTTGGCACTCAAAAATACACACATTTTCTGTTTTTCCACAGTCTAGATCAGATGGAATCCTATTACAAAGAAAGTCATCTCTTTTGTAAATAAGAAATGTATTTCTTGCAGTGATGAAACTCCAACCTTCTTAGGAGTTGGTGAGATGCATGAGATGGAAATGAGATCCAACTATTCCTGTGGCTAATTGTCTTTGTTCTTCTTCTCTGCATTCTTTCTAGAGTCCCATTTTTTTTATATTGTGGCAACCAAAAACTGGATGCAGTATTCCAAGTGTGTGTATCTCTCTCTCTCTCCCTCTCCCCCCTGTGTGTGTGTGTGTGTGTGTGTGTGTGTGTGAGAGAGAGAGAGAGAGAGAGAGAGAGAGAGAGAGACAGAGACAGAGACAGAGACAGAGACAGAGAGACAGAGAGAGAGAGAGCGCATCCTATGTATAGAATTCAGGGTATTTGGTGTTTTTTTTTTTGTATTTTAAGTCTATTATTTCTAATAATTATGCCTTTTAAAACTAAAAATGAAGGGAAATTATATCTATGATCTAATTTTCCATGGCACCATTTGTAAGGACCACAAAAAGGAGTTTTAGGAGCTGGATAAACCAATTCTAGAAGTCAGATTCCATGCCAGTTAATTAATACACGCTAGAATGTAAATGATATCTATCTAGCATCCTCTTCCAAGGAGTTATTTTCATTCCATCTGTCCTCCAGCTGTTGTCATCCATTATCAGCTCAAAAAGCCTGAGCTGTTTCAGCTTTCTTATATATGAGAAAAAATGATGCTGTTAAAGAAGCATCACTTTTAAGATGGGTCAGCTTTTACCAAGTGTTGCAGCTAATTGCCTGAAACGTTGTTGAACAAATGTTACTTTAAACAGAATTATTCCAATTAAGTGATAAAGAGTAAGGTCATGATGACAAAGGAAGCTAATTCCAGCATCCTCCAGAAACTTCTAGAAACTCCCTATTTGCAAACAAATCTAAAAGGCAATAAACCTCTTTCTTCAATTATAACCCATAATTGTTGTGGTCAACCAGAATAGCTGTTCCAATGATGTCTTTGATTCTGCAAAAGGTACAAATAATTAAAAAACCCTTGTTTTTGCAATGTGAAGGTCCTCAGTCAAAAGTAGTTCATTTTAGAATTAAAGATTTCTTAACAAATTGATAGTACCTTGGTAAACTGCTTAAATACATTAGGTTTATTGATAATTACAAAAACAGAATGCATTATGTACAGCCTTTGAAGATTTTATAGCCCCCTTGTTTGAGTCTATTTTATTTTTTGACTTTATTTCTCTATTTCTGTATATGTCATGTTCCCACATGCCCTGAATGTTTTCCGGTGCAAAAAGCAGAATCAAAAATATATCATTTTAAAGAATTTTTATTTTTTATTTGGTCACATTTATAGCCCGCCCCATCTCCACACATCTCCACACATCTCCACACATCTCCACACATCTTAAAGTATACGGGGTGATTGCCATTCTTTTATGTCCCACATGTTCTTTTATGCTATCCTTCCTTCCTTCCTTCCTTCCTTCCTTCCTTCCTTCCTTCCTTCCTTCCTTCTTTTTTTTGATAGAATGGAAGCAAGGTCACACGGTGGAAAAATTGCCCAACCTTCCACCATCTACATACCTTGAAGAATCAGTGGGTCAAGGGGATTGGCTTTTACACAAATGTGTAACCTGATGGGAAAAGAGCCAGAAGAGGAAAGAAGGAAGTAACTTCCAAGAACAAGGAGTTGAAGTCCTAAACTACACTCCAGGAAATTGGTAGAGAGCTAATCTGGCAAGAGTAGCCAAAGCTGGCATCATCAGGACCCAGTGGCAGGGTTCAGGTTAGTCCTCAACTTATGACCACTATTGAGCCCCACATTTCTAAGAGAGATATTTGCTAATTGAGTTTTGCCCCATTTTATGACCTTCCTTGCCACAGTTATTAAGTGAATAACTGCCATTGCTAAGTTAGTACCACGGTTGTTAAGTGAGTCTGGATTCCCCATTGATTTTGCTTGTTGGAAGGTCACAGAAGGTGAATACATGACCCCTGCAACCGTCATAAATGTGAACCAGTTGCCAAGTGTCCCAATTTTGATCAGGTGAAAACATGGATGGTGCAATGGGTTGTACACTTGAAAAAACTATCATAAGTCACTTTTCTCTGTGCTGTGGTAACTTCAAATGGTCACTAAACGGATTGTCAAGGATTACTTGTACTTGTACTTGGTGGCAGCAGAACATTTTGCAAGACATTGATCAAACTCCAACTGAGGGATAAGCCTTGAGTGCTCTTGGAAGAGGTTTGCACTGAGGCTTCAGACTCTTGGCAGGAGATCCAAAGGCTACCAAATATTTCAAGGAAGTGGAGAAACACAGCCAGATCTAGCAGCAGGACAGGAGTTTAAACCAGACAGAACATTAACATCTCCAGCGATCAACAAGGCCAAACCCCACTTCCAGATCTAAGTCTTACAATGCCCCCCATTCTCTGACATGTGCAAATGAGAAGTGAGTTTGGGCTAAGAGCTGACTGGGATGGGTAGAGATGAAACAGATACATAGGATATTGTGTGGTGGGCTGCAATAGGCAAGTACAGGCCAGCATAAATACAACAGCATTTATTGACTCAACTGGAACTCTGGAACAACAGGCAAATCCTTGTAATTTATACTCTAAGCCCACAAGGCCTCAACCAATCATAATACTTGAAAAAGCCCGCCCAAATATGAATGTTCTAAGTTTCCCTCCAAGACAGGTAGGGTCATCTAAAGTAGAGGTCTCCAACCAGTGGTCCGGGGACCGGGGACCACTGGTGGTCCGCAAGAAAATTTTGGTGGTCCACAGTGCACCCAGGTGGAGGAGCTGGTCCAGGGTGACCAATGGGCCAGTCCCGTGACTAGAGTTCTGGAAGAGAGAGAAGTGAGAGAGACAGAGAAAGAGAGAGATACAGAGAGAGATGAGAGTGAGAGAGAGATGAGAGAGAGAGAGAGAGAGAGAGAGCAAGAAAGAGAGATACAGAGATGAGAGAGAGAAAAAGATGAGAGAGATACAGAGAGAGATGAGAGAGAAATACAGAAATACAGAGATACAGAGATAAAAAGAGATGAGTGTGAAAGAGAAATGAGAGAAAGAGATACAGAGAGAGAGAAATGAGAGAGAGAGATACACAGAGAGAGAGAGAGATGACAGATCCTTGTATTTTGTTTTCCAAATGGCTCTTTGAGTCTTTAAGTTTGCAGAAACAGGCAGCCAAGCTAACTGCCTGAAGGACCCCATCCTATCACTGTGAGACTAGGTGCTTCAGTGAGTGGTGCGCTAGATTCCTATTAGTAGTCTGCAGGATTTAAAATTATGAATTTGGTGTCCCTGAGGTCTGAAAGGTTGGAGACCCCTGATCTAAAGGTTAGTTTCACTTTAGCAGCACTTAACACAACTATATACATTCAATACATTACACAGGAAGTGGTTGAAAAGAGAAAGCTAAGATGAAGTTAAGCAGAATATACCATTATATTTTGTGGTGCAGAGGTTAGAGTGCAGTAATTGCAGGCTACTTCTGCTTGTAGCCAGCTGCCTCCAATTTGGCAGATCGAATCTCACCAGGCTCAAGATTGACTCAGCCTTCCATCCTTCCGAGATGGGTAAAATGAGGACCCAGATTGTTGGGGGCAATATGCTAATTCTGTAAATCACTTAGAGAGGGCTGTAAAGCACTAGAAAGCGGTATATAAGTCTAAGTGCTATTGTTATTGCTATTAGCTAGGCAGAGTTATATGGTAGGAAATAAAATTATTGGAAAACAGTTCTATTTTCTTGTTGTTATTAGAAATCTGGCCGAAGGAGATGCCCTTTTTGCTTTCGTGTCCTCAGCCCAACAGGAGTAGACTTAAAATTAAATATTGTCCAGCTTTTTGTTGTTGTTGTTGTTGTTGTTGTTTTTAAATTGAACTGTTTTATATATCGTGATCTTGTAAATGATCTGCTTCTTTCTTTCCCTCATCTGTCGACAGACCCAGCAACCTAAATTTATGTTACTTAATTTATTTCCTGATTCTAGCAATCGGCTTCAATCGTTATACAAGGTCTGTAGTGAAATTTGAAAAGCGTGCGGTTGTCTATTCTATATTATCGCCAGCATATGTTCTTGAAAATGAAGATTTGTTGGGAAAATGCTGCAATTGAAAAAATCCAATCTTTCTCATGCTGGAAAAAGTAATTTCATATACATGTCAGGCTGAGTATATATATATATATATTGAAGTTTTTCACTGTATTTTGTTGTAAATGCCAAGAAATTAAAATGTGCCTTCTTTTCTCTCCCTTTTGTCCTCTTTCCAATTGTCCATGTCTTCCTTTGCCTATTCAGATAGTAGCTGGTGACCCAACGTTATCTGCAGTAGGTTTAAGTAAGATATACCTACCCAAACAAAAGTCGGTATGACTTCAATATTATGTTAATTTTGATTTTAAAAAATTAGAAATAAAATTAAAGTTGGGTGTCTATGTAGTAGATTCTCAATCATTGAGGTCCTGGCTGTCCCAAAAGTGCTTTTCAAAAGGCAATTGGATTTTCTTGGGTTTTATTTTTCCTTAAAATGTTTCACTTCTCATCCAAGAAGCTTCTGCAGAACTGAAGAAGCATGTTGGTTGAAAAATATGTTTTCAAGAGAAAAAAACAAACACAAACAAGAAAGCCCAGTTGCCTTTTGAAAAGCATCTTTGGGTTAAAGTCAGGTGTTTCAGTCTATAGGATGATAAATCAGGTGTGGGATATCCTACCTTATTTAATTTTTTTCCCCTGGGTATTCATGATCAAAGTCTCACCAGCCCTGTGTAATATAGACCAGAGGTCTCCCAAGAGACCTGGTCTGCAAGAAAATTTTGGTGGTCCGCAGCGCACCCAGGTGGAGGAGCTGCTCCAAGATGGCCAATGGGCCAATGGATGAGAGAGAGAGATGAGAGACAAACAAAGAGAGAGATACAGAGAGAGATGAGAGAGAGATACAGAGTTAAGAGAGAGAGATGAGAGAAATACAGAGGAAGAGAGAGGAGAGAGAGAGAGAGAGAGAGAGAGAGAGAGAGAGAGAGAGAGAGAGAGAGAGAGAGGACAGATCCCGATGTTTTGTTTTCTGTGGGAAATGAGTCCGAATGGCTCTTTGAGTGTTTAAAATTGCAGAAACAGGCGGCCAAGCTAAGTGCCTGAAGGACATCCTGTCATTGGGAGTCCAGTCGCTTCAGCGAGTGGCGCACTGGATTCCTATTAGTGGTCCGTGGGATTTAAAATTATGAATTTGGTGGTCACCCCTGATATAGTGAAAGTAAAGGTTCATCACCTCCAGTTGCCACACCCAAATATGAACCTTTTGCATCATATTCCTCATGAATATAAACAAGTGTAAGATCAACCGATGGTCACAATTCAGATGGCGTTTCTGTTGCTAAGCAAGGTGGATGCTAAGTGAGTTGTGCCCAATTTTACAACCTTTTTTGTCACTGTTGTTAAGTGAATCACTGCAGTTGTTAAGTGAATCCAGATTTTCCCATTAACTTTGCTTGTTGGAAGTCAGTTGGGAAAGTCTGCAAGAAGTGATCATGTGACCCAGAAATGCTGCAACAATTGTAAGTACATGCCAGTTGTCAAGGTCCCAGATTTTGATCGTGTGATGGTGGGAAGGCTGTGACGAATGTTATAAGTGCCAGGACCAATTGTAAATCACTTTTCTCAGTGTCGTAACTTCAAAAAGTCACTAAACTGTAATTCTAGCTGTAAATAAGGCTGTAAGTCAAAGACTATTTGTAATGTTTTTTACTCATTTGTTTAATTGGGTTCTTTTTATCATATTTATGCAGAAATATTTTTTAAAATTCAAAAAGGTTCACAAACTTTTATCTATAATGTATACATTATAAGTTGCTAAACAAATAATTCCCAAGTCTGCATTACTATTACTATTAATAGTAATTACTATTCTCATCCTTCCTTTCACCCATCTCCTCCCACTTATGACTGTAAGAATGTAACTTTGTTGCTTGTATCATTATGATTTTTTTTATTGACTTCTCATCCTTCCTTTCACCCATCTCCTACTACTGGTTTTTTGTAATATATATTTTTCATTGACTGTTACTAGTATGATTTGATAGGCCCTAGCCTAGCTTATGTTTGCTAGTATGATGTGATTGCTTATTTGTACCCTATGACTACTAAGTGTTATACCTATGACTCTTGATGTAAGTATCTTTTCTTTGTATGAACATGGAGGCCATATGCACCAAAACAAATTCCTTGTGTGTCCAATCACACTTGGCCAATAAAGAATTCTATTCTATTCTATAACACTGTTTACAACATCCAGTTCCAAATTCCCCATGCATTACTTAGGCAGGTTGTTTATAAATCCTCCATGCATACAAATCAGAGGTTAGGATCATCACCATGGATTTTTTTTTACACTCATCAGTCCTTTTAGTGTGACCTAAGTTTGCTTTATTCTTATTGACTTATTAGTATTTTCAGCTTCATTAAGGACAATCATCCATGAGAGTATGGTCATGTAGTGTGACAGTCATTCTCTGTATAGGCAAAACCTCACTGTATTTGGCCTCCATTTCATGCGCCCAGCCTTTCAAATCTGCCAAGCTAGTCCCAAAAGCAAATTGAAGCAAAAATGCTTTCATTAACATAAAAGTACTGAATATTGTATGCCTTCTTAGTAACGCTTTCTAAAATTAGCTATCTGCAGCTATTGTTCTCAAGATCAAAGGAGTCCATTTCCACTTATTTTCAGAACTTTTCTGAAGCAAATATTACATTGAACATAGGATAGCTTGGACTATATAGCAGTTTCAGCATTTCAAAATTAAACGGATTATTTTCTTTTGAGAACTTATTTTTCATTTGTTTCTTTTTTTTATAAACTTCACTTATCCCTAAAGTAAGAGTGAAGATGCTGAAGGCCTGAATGATAATTCCCAAATCCTTTTTCCTTCTGTTAGTTGAAGTTTATAAGCTGGAGATTTTAAGCTTATTCCAGGTTCAGAGGATCATAGAATTAAAAAATTGCTCTTAAAATTGCCCTGAGTTTATTGAAATCTGCTTTCTTGAAGACAAAGGTTTGCATATGACTACATTCTCTAGCAGTGTGTAAGATTGATCTGTTCTATTTATCTGCTATATGTTCTCTATTCACAGGTGGTATTCAGCAGGTTCTGATCAGTTCTGGAGAACCAGTAGCGGAAATTTTGAGTAGTTCGGAGAACTGGTGGTAACCTTCCCCCAGGAGTCAAGAGGGAATGGGGATTTTACACTATCCTTCCCCTGGAGTGGTGTGGAAATGGAGATTATGCAGTATCCTTCCCCTGCCATGTCCACCAAGCCACACCACACCTACCAAGCTACGCCCACAGAACCAGTAGTAAAAATTTTAGAATCCCACTACTGTTTGGTTCTCCTTGGGAATGACACAAGGTATATTAAGAGCTGTGGTGGCACAGTGGTTAGAGTGCAGTATTGCAGGCTACTTCTGCGGACTGCTGGCTGCCTGCAATTTGGCAGTTCAAATCTCACCAGGCTCAAGGTTGACTCAACCTTCCATCCTTCTGAGGTGGGTAAAATGAGGGCCCAGATTGTTGGGGGCAATAGGCTGACTCTGTAAACCACTTAGAGAGGGCTGTAAACATTATGAAGCGGTATATAAGTCTACGTGCTATTGCCATTGCTATTATTATAACAATTTCTATACTCTGTATTGCTTTTATTCTTGCCTTGGATTAAGAGAGATGCAGAGAGTGTTGATCAATAGTGCTCAAGAAAACTTTACTTCACCATATCCTTCAGTTAGACCAGAGATGGCAAACCTTTTTGGCACCGAGTGCCCAAACTGGAACGCGTCTGCATATGCGCGTGACAGAACACCGGAAACTCGAACACTAGCTGGCCGGTGTGCGCATGTCTGTTTTTTGGCCATTTGGGGGGTGTTTTCAGGCTGTTTTGGGGCCAGAAACAGTCCAAAAAATGACCTGAAAACAGCTTGAAAAACAGCCCGGAAATGGCCCAGAAAACAGCCCAGAAAACAGCTTGAAAAATGGCCCGGAAATGGACCAGAAAACAGCCTAAAACGGCCCAAAAAGCAGCCTGAAAATGGACTGACAAAAACAGCCTGAAAATGTTCCCCAAATGACTTCAAAACAGTCAAAAAATGACCTGAAACCCACCTGGAAACAGCCCAGTAAATAGCCTGAAAATGGCCCAGAAAATGGCCTGAAAAAACCCCCAAAATGACCTGTTGCTTGGCCACTTTTTGGGTTGTTTTCTGGTGGTCTGGTGTCCATGAAGACCAGCTGATTGGTGTGCATTTGCATGAAGACCAGCTGATTGGTATGCATTTGCATGCCAGGAACCACAAGAGCAGCTGGCAATGGTGTGCATACCCATAGAGAGGCCTCTGCATGCCACTTCTGGCACGCATGCCATAGGTTCGCTATCACAGAGCTGGATTATTCTAGTGTAACTGTAAGAGCTGTGGTGGCGCAGTGGTTAGAATGTGCAGGCTAACTCGCTGCTCACTCCAGGAGTTCGATTCTCACCAGCTCAAGGCTGACTTAGCCTTCTGTCCTTCTGAGGTCGGTAAAATGAGGGGCCAGATTGTTGGGGGTAATACTGACTCTGTAAAACCACTTAAAGAGGGCTGTAAAGCACTGTGGAGCAGTATATAACTCTAAGTGCTATTGCTAGTGAAAACTGGAACAACCATATCCCCATCTCAACTAGACAGGTGTCAGAATACATAGTTTATCAGAGAGAAAGTGACTTTCACCTTCAGAAGGACATGACTGGCAGCTTTCTTTCTTTACCTGATAAATTGCCTCATCACAGGCATTCTGTAGTCCTAGGTTGATCATGGTATTTTGCAAGGTCCGGCCCATGTAAAATTCCAAGGAAAGGTAGTAGATTCTCTGGGAGAAAAAAAACCCACAGTGTATAATAAAATCTCACTCAGCCTGGGACTCCCGGTGTCATGACTGCAACCCGTCCACATTTGGAGGAACCTACAGAGAAGCTCTTCCAACAAGCAAAGCAAACAAACAAACCCACCAATGGAACAATGCCTTGGAATGATCTCAATCAATGGAACCTCAAAGAGTTTAAATCAAAGGAATACAGAGCATCTCTGGGCCCATATCAGGGTGCAAAACCTTTTCAGAGGCCAAGTTTCTAAGTTTCATTCAGCTATTGAGTGGCATGCTGGTTGGGGGTCTTCTCTAAAAAAATAGTCTATATGGCTGGGACAATATTTGAATTGCAATTCAATGTAATCAATATGCATTCTAATTAATATGATTACAGCCATGATTTCCTCCTTTGTTGTATTAACTATTACATGCAATAATGATTTAATAAGCTCTGGAGTCTCTGAGATTGCAGCTTTCAAGGTCTGCAAGAAGCCCTGCAGAGGTTCAGGTAGCAGATTATGGGGGATAGCCTTCTTATCCAGAAGCTCTGCAGAACCATTGATATGGGAGCACAGTAGTTAGCACTGGGCTAGATCAGTAAGATAGTACAGGATGGCTGAAATACTCCTGGTTTATTTCAGAATTTTTATGGTCCGCTTGTGGACTTGCTTTTTTCCCCCTTAGGATGGGTACAAAGAACGCTGAACTTGGTGGACCTTATCTAGAAAGCACACAGATTCACTTGACGGACTATTACCAGATTGTGAAATTGGCTCAAACTCACCTTTGGCCCAGATGATTCTACATCACTTTCAAGGATTAGCCTAGCAAAACCGAATGCAATTCATTCATTGCCAGCCCTGTGTGTAACAGTCAGAAAATATTTCCCCAGCTAGCTTTGCTCTTTCATTGTTTAGTAAGCAAACATTTTATTTTTAATCATCTCAGGAGTCAAACACCTAATGGTAATCTTGCTGTTATAGATATGGCTGGCCTAACTGAAGTAAATAAAGGAGCCAGGCCAGGCTCTTTAACAAATATACGATTAAACTTAATTTACTCAAATGTGTGCTTTTTTTCTTGACATCCTGAAGATTCAGTTCAAAGATAATAGAGGAAAGACAAGGATGAGCCTTCCCTTGGATCCCCCAAAATAGATTTTGAAATAAGGAATTTGCCCTCCTCACAAAACCGAGGTAATGTCTCCTCCCCCCAAAAATCTTATCGTAGTTTCACATAATATGTGACATAATCTCACCCTGTTTTTTTGCCTTAACAACTTTTAACTTCAGTCCTCCCAGAACCTATTGATTCAGAGGTGGTATTCTACTGGTTTGCACTGGTTCGGGTGAACTAGTGGCAAAAAAAGCTGCTGGTTCAGCTGAACTGGTAGCTAAAAAAACTGTGCCGATCAGCTGAGAGGATCAAAGAGTCCTCTCAGCTGATCAGCCTGCACCTGCGTGAAAGGGAGGGGGGAGCGCACACACTCAGCAAACCAGTGGCAATACCAGTAGGAAACCACTACTGTATTGATTGTTTATCAATAGGTAAATATCACTATATTGTTAGTTCTATATTAGGAGCTAGGAGAGTACAGAATCAATTCAAAACCTGCGTTTTAATTCAGAGGGTAAATTTGCTAAAAACTAATTTTAAATATACTCTTTCTCTGATTCATTGGGTTGTTATCTATGTAAACCTGCTGTATTGTACTATAAGTACATTGGCTCTCCTTGAATTCACTAAGTATAGAAAGAGTGACATTGACACTTAAATCTGATGCAAAAGGAGCAGCTTTGCTGCCTACTACAGAAATACGTATTTCCTTCTCTGGCATATTTATAAATAAATTATGAGAAAGGATACATGCCTGCCTTATTTTTTTTCCTTCCAGGTATGCCAGTGTTTTTGTGATTAAATAATAACACATGTTATTGAATGATGAATTCCTTTGATCATTTAGATAAGGGATTTCTATCTACATGGGGATCTCATTTAATCAGATTGAGTTCATCTAATATAATTAAACAAACAAACAAGGAAGCAAATAAATAAATAAATAAATAAATAAAACAGGCACTTGCACTAGCCAGATAGGTATTTCCAAGAAGTTTACAAGACATGGCTTGTTCTTCTCAAAAAACAAAACAAAACAAAAAAGCCATTCATATACTGTCTCTGAATATGTGTCTTTTTCTAGTTACCAGCCTTTGAAGTCATCCCCCCACCCCCAGTTGGCCCAGAATTCCTGGCCAACAGGGCCAACGCTGCAAGCCGTTTTCAGTTGTAAACCCACCACACTGAGGAGACCACAGGCTAATATCTTTTTAAAAAATCTTCTAATCTTGTGGATATCGGATATTTGAAACACGACAGATATATTGATTCTGTCTTTGTACGAAGAACTCTTGTTTTTTCCTTTCCCAAAGCTTGAGAAGGAAAATGCTTACTTGCCTTTTTGGTTTGTTTGTTTGCTTTGTCAAGCATACATTGGATAATACATATAAGTATAAACATAATTATGAATATATAAAATGAATACAAATAAGAGAAAACATTAGGACAGGGGACAGTAGGCATGATGGTGCACTTATGGTACGATGGTGCCTTCTCCAACTCTCTTTTAAAAATCTCATTTTATTGATTTGGGTCAAGGTTCTTTTTCTTTCTAAATGTCAACAGAGACAACTCATGCTGTCATTCACAGAACATGGTTGAGTGTCTTACCTCTGAGTCCCATAGAACCTTTTCCATGCTGAATGAAGACTTACATAAAAAGCTTGACCATTTATGCTAACCAGTGATTTTTTAGCTTCCCAATCTCTCCCACTTTATTTGTCTCACCTTGGGGTCCTTTTCATAGTAGTATTGCTGGGTGCGGATCCACCTGCCCACCAGGTGATCCCGTACAGTGTGGGCCAGGGCGAAGTAATAGTCCCGAGGGGTGGCCACATTGCGGTCCTTAACAAGGGTAAAATGTAGATGTCGGTTAAAGCCCTTTTTCAGCTCAGCCACATTCTCCACTCCAACAATGCCACGAATGCTGATCTGTTTACGCTTCTCCTGGTCGGTGAGGGGCCGAGACATGGCTGCCAAGGCTGTGATCTGGAGAAACAGAGCAGAAAGATTTTAATCTGGTCTGCTTTCAACACCAACAGAGCACTGACCTCTGGGTCCTGCAGCCAGCTCCTCTCTTCCTCTCTTTGGGACTAAGTTCTGCTCGAAGGGAGGAGTTTAATGCCAACAGTGTCCAGCTTTAAGCAGGCCTCCAAAGCTGAATCACAGCCTCTCTCCACAGAGGGTGTGTGTATATGTGTGGTGTGTGAGAGAGGGTGTGTGGGGGAGAAGGAAACAGAGAGAGAGAGAGAGAGATCGGGAACAGTTTGGGACAAGGCTTTCAGGGTCTCTTCTTTCTTATGAGGAACAATGTTATAGGAGTTCTTGGTTGCAGCTTTAGATAGTACAATCCAGAAGCAAGTTGTTCATTTTGGAGGAAAAAAATAGAGCAATGTCAGAGGGAAGGAGGGCAAGGAAGAGACTGTAAATGCTGTCTAGACTGCAACTCCTGGTATGCACCAAGCCAGCAACATCATATTGGTAGTTGGTGGAAGTTACCAGAATATCTGGTAGACAACAAGTTGGGGAGCAGTTGAAATAGTGGGACCAATGTTTGTTTGTTGCTTACAGAGAGGGATCAGAGAAAATATCTGATTTCTTTGTTTTCTGGCGTTAAACCAAGAGGCCGCTTACATAGGGAGAGTCAATACTTCAACTAAAATGTTAGACTGGGTGTAATTTACTAGGAAGAGATCCGTGTTAGCCTGTGGTGGACGATAATCAGGAGGAAAATTGAAATCTGAAAAGGTACCTTTTCAGACTAACGTATTTTGTTAAAAGGTATAAGGTTTTGTCAGCTGCATCACATTTCACCTGAAGCATAGAATGGCTAAACTGATGAAAGATATATATACATTAAAGTGAGGGAGGGGGAAGACAAAGTGATTATGCCAGTGCAAGTTAAACACAGGTGGTAGATTACAAGTACCACTTGTTAACACTTTCTTAGAGTGATATATGCAAGTTCAACAATGATAATGCAACACAGCTAGATCAGTTCCCAGGAAGGGAAGGACCTATTAATGCAAAATCAAGGGTTCTTCACTTTTTTGTGCCAGGGACTCCTTTGAGATTCTGATGAAAGCTAAGGGTCCCTTTTCAGAAGAATATATTTAAATGCATAAAATATCAAGGCATTTTTTTCTCCTGAAATATTCCATTACGGATCTCAATGTCCCTTTGGGAAAAAAGAAACTTCTAAGAGCAAAATCAAGCATGAGACGGCAAAACTCCCAGACATCAAAGTTTATGCCTTTGAAAAAAAAAAAAGTTAGTCTAAAAAACTGCTGCTACAAGTATCTCAACTTTGGTTGTAACATACATTCATTTTGTTGTCTGATGTGGGGCAACACTTTTGCAATATAAACACCACAAGAGGCACAATTCAATTACTGAAAAGGCATCCCAGCCAAGAGAGATATGTTATTTAACTATGGATTTTCCTTTTCCAATGTGATGCCAATATGTTGTACTACAACTTCCTTCATCCCCAACTACCATGATAAAAGTTGCTAAAAATGTAAAAACTGCAAAACAAACAAACAAACAAAAAACCCCAACCAACAACTTCAGAGCTGATTTGCAGATACATGACATACAATAAAACCAGCAGAAGTTTTAGATTTGAAAAATTCAGAGTACAACTCGTTTGACTACTTTATGGATCAGGAGCCCCTCTGGCATAAGGAACACAGCAGAAACACAGCACAACCACAACTGAGCCCAAAGTTTCTGTTAAGTAAGACATTTGTTAAGTGAGTTTTGCCCCATTTTACAACCTTCCTTGCTACAGTTGATAAGTGAACCTGGCTTCCCCATTGACTTTGCTTTTCAGAAGGTCATAAAAGGTGACCACATGACCCTGGGACACAGCAAAGGTCACAAATATGAAGCAGTTGCCTAGCATCTGAATTTTGTTCACCTGATCATGGGGTCATAACTATGAAAAATGGTCATTAGTCACATTTTTCAGTGCTGTTGTAACTTTGAACGGTCACTAAATGAATGGTTATAAGTTGAGAACTATTCTGTATGTTCTTTCTAAGCACATATATTCAGAAATAACTTTTTTTTTTTGCCCAATTCAATTGGGAATGCAGCCATGTAGCCCATATCACCAGTTATATCTACTACACAAGAAGATTAAGCTGAATACTTCAAAGCCCAGAACAGTTTTTCTCAACTTTGGTCACCTTAAGATGTCTGGCCTTTAACTCCCAGAATTCAGCCTACATAATGTCCACACATGTTCAAGTGACCAGGGTTGAGAAACACTGACTTAGAACATTCACACAACATACCAAGCCTGCTTAGTTTTAACCTTTGATTCTTCATAACTCTCTGGGCTGGACATTTTAATTGATGATTCAGGGCATTTCTTCATCCAGAAAATGGGCTAGAAAAGTCACTTCCGCTGGATTCAATGAGATTTATTTCCCAGCAAGGATATTTGTCTGGAAAACACCACTTTGGATTCGATCCTAGGTAAAAGCTATTTGTACTTTATATCTCTCTCTTCCAGAAGCTAAAAGCGGTGCACATCATTTCTTCCTTCACATTTTATACCACACACCTATAACATCTGGTGCGCCAAGGAACTGCCCTATAAACTGCTGGGAATTTGATCTCACTTCTCCCCAATCCTAGAGCAATACTATAACAGAGGTCTCAAAGGCCACTAAGCCATAATTTATTTCACCACATTCTCCTATATAGGCAGAGACTTGGTGGATATGCTCAAGCTAAACCACCAAACCTGGTTGGAAAAGCACAAAGCAATCAGTTCACACGTTTTGATCCAAGACAAAAGCAAACCCATTAGGGACTAGCTTCTATTGGCTTGCCATTTGTCAGAAATGGTGTAGGGCTCTCCTGTTTGGGTGGACACGGAGGGTTGGATTAGGTCAGGGGTCTCCAACCTTGGCGACTTTAAGCCTGGTGGACTTCAACTCCCAGAATTCCCCAGCCAGCAAAGCAAAGCTGGCTGGGGAATTCTGGGAGATGAAGTCCA
>JAOYMU010000001.1:141696215-141710143 GCA_025802295.1 Psammodynastes pulverulentus | reverse complement strand
TGCATTCCTGGCATGGGAGGATAGGCTCCATTTTAGATGCATCTGTGGATATGCCTGGGCTTCCAGTCTAATTTCTGCAGCATGGGCGTCCATAGAGAAGATCTCAAAAGGCAAGATGATGGCTGTAACTGCACATTCTAGTCTCCACCTCTTTCTGCTGTGTACAAAAAAGGGGAAAGGTTGCGCAGTTGTGGCCATCTTCTTGATTTTTTAATCCCTGTGACTATTGCTGATATTATAGCTTTCCTGTTCAAATCTGAACACACACACACACCACACACACACACACACACACACACACACACACACACACACACTCTTCCTCAAATATACATCCAAAATGCAGCAGAAGTTTGTAGTTCTCCACCTATTCTTTTTATTAGAACAATACATAGGACCCCGGTGGGCCTGGAGGGCAGCTGTTTAGAGCTAACAATTGCCAATGACATGTTATGCATCACTAGGAATCTATTCTAAGCATCAAGAACATTGTAAGGAAGCAGAACAGATGTCTGTGGAAAACAGGGCTGTAGTGGCCCAGCCACCAAGCCTCTTTAGAAATGTAAAACCGTGAGGAGATATGTGTCATCTTGAAACCTGAATCCTTTGCAGCAAAGAAAATTAACAAGATGAATGCAAAATAGCACCCATTGAATAAATTAGGTAAACATAAACAAGGCAAACAAATCAAGAATACCATCACCACAGAGAAAGATGAATTCTACAGGGAAGGAATCCTTGGTGGGAACCAGCAACCTATTTACACACATGTCTTTTCTTGTTTTGTTTTAGAGTTTTGCTTTATTTTTGTGGTCATGTTGCTACACATGATCTTTTTCTTCGGCTCCTTCTTGGTTTATCTCCACTCCTCATTAAAATCATGAAAAAAATCATTAATAATTTAATGATATGATACAGTGGTAAAGAAAAAAAAACTATTTCTGTTATCAAACACAACTGTTTTTTTTTCTTGCTTTGATGTGTGTGTGTGTGTGTGTGTGTGTGTGTGAGAGAGAGAGAGAGAGAGAGAGAAAGGGAGAGGGAGAGAGAGGAGAGAGACAGAGACAGAGGGAGAGAGAGAGCACTAAATTGAAAGCAAACACTCTGGAGACCAGCATGCTATCTGTGGTTGGAGAAAAAAAATACAATGACAGCAACCATAATGAACGAATGTGGAAAATGTATTATGTACACAATTAGCCTAAATAATCAGTCACCTTCAAGTGGGGAGCAAGATCCATTGGCAGAAAGTGATAATCATAGCTTTCAGAGGTGACTTCCTCTAAAATAGCACCAATCTGAATCCCCCAAATGGGCCACATGCATTGATGTAGATTAGAAGCAGTGGAAGGCCCAACCTGTGAAGGACCGTCCACCACAATCTCAATGAAAGTGATGTCAACTCTAAAACCCACAGCCTACACGGGCAGCACAATCTCTTTTTGAGCTAGCCATACAATTTTAACTATTTCTAACTGCCACGAAACTACTACGTTTCAAGAAGTCCCTCTCTTTTCAGGTCCTTCTCTCCAAGTTGAGGGGCTTCAGGAGAACTCGGATTGGCACCATCAAAACCCCAGGACTTAGTTGTACTTTGTCTCCTGCTGGAACAGCATCTCAGCTGTTTCCAAGCTCCCCCAATTTCTACTATCTGCTATTCACTTACTGCTTTGCTACCTTGTTCATTGCTGGATGTAAACTTATAACAAACTATTATCTTATTATGGCATTGCCAAGCAAGCCTTTAGATCTTCCAAAGAAAGTAGCAAAGTTCCATGGAATACATACAACTGAACGAGTACCTAGGCCATAACTAATTTTTCATGCTAATGAATTAAATGTGCACCAATCTCCGCTTACATTGTGCACCACTACTTCTCCCAGTCTGCATTGTAGCCAGACATAACGTAGGTCTTCTGGAATGATAGGACACCGCAAAACCATTCATTCTAACCCAGCAGAAATATAGGATTGCACCATTACAATTGCAAAATGTTAACAATGCCAAGATAGGAATGTAAAATCATGATCAAGATAAAGGAGAATATTAACAAAGTCATGGAGTATCTTTTGATGACCCAACATGAACTGGCCTAGTTTCACAGCTAGGAATCTTGAAATGTTACCATGACAAAGTTCATTTCTTGAAAAGAATAACACACAGAGGAGGCACCTTTGCTTTTCCCTACATTAGCCACAAACATGTGCTCAGTCTGATACAGCTTGCCCTCTTTTTTTGTTTTTTTATAGATGCAACACTTTCACTATAGCTATGAAAAATGCTGGTACCTAAAATGGCTAACAAACTGCTCACATTTATGTCTGGGAGAAAAGACATGTGATAAGCGCCAGTGTACAATCAAGAGGAAGTCATACCCATATAATAGTTTGCTTACAGGAACAGAAAAAACACCTCAAGAGATATTTCCCCCATCCCCCCATAGTTTATTTAGAAATATTGTCAAGAAATAATGCTCTGTGTTCATATGATCAGGGAAATTCCCTTTAAGAACAATAACAATAGCAAAATGGTTGCCTAGTATCTTCCCAAAGTGGCAAGTGACATCTGCAGGAAGCCATAAGTCAAGTTGGTTGCTTTTTGCAAACCATCCAGGAATTCAAAGCACGCATCAGCATCCAGCATCCCAGCTGCCTCTGCAGGAGTCTGAGTCTTGGACAGGGTTCTCCAAAATGGTGCTTTCCGCCAGTGATCGCATTTTTCCCAACTACCCTGGAGCACGGCAGATTGGCAACATTTGGTCTTGGTTAGGCTCACGGCTCAATGGGGCTCTTCAGATACAATCTTATCTGAACCATCTGTCTTCCCTGTTGGCTTGCCACGGAGAGGTAGAACCATCTTGGATGGTTTGGCAGAAGATAATGGCTATCTATGAATGACACCCACTTGTTTTCTTGAGCAGGATGTTGATTCTGCATCATAGCTAGGGTTTATTGCATTTGGCTCCATTGTTTTGTGATGATAATGATTCTGATAATAATGATATAGGAAACTCTGGCATTGGACCTGTTTCATATGAGAAAACTGATATAAACTAAGAGTCCAAGATTGTTTAGATCCCTCTTGCTTTCAACACACTCTCAAGTCTGGAAGGAAACATTTAAAAAGCTGCACTAGATTGTTTGAACAAAAGAGAATCAAGAGTAGCTGATGGACTTGCCATCTCAGAAGGTTGACTGGGTAAACCAATCATGGTTTCAATTTACAGCCAGCTTTGCATTTATCTTCCACTTACCCAGCCCAACCTGTCTTCTATGATTTGTGGGAAATAAAGTGAGGGAAAAATTCCTATGTAAGCTAGCTTGAGACCCAAGAGAAAAATGTGATGTAACTCTAATGTTGTTGCTATTGTTGTTGCTATCCTAAGAAACAAACATGGCAGCCTCACTGCATGTACCCTAGAGGTTCCTGCTGTTATTCAAAACTAAAACTGTCAAGTTTCCCATTTTCTGCATTGGTGATGATCTGCAGTGGCTATTGTTCTGATTGAAAAAGTGGTCCATGAATTAAAAATGAAGAATGAATTCCTTTAGTAAGTGTGTGGATGTTGTGAGCTCTCTTTGTTCCAGCACAAGTGCTTGCCTACTATTTCTGTGGAAATTATATGATCATCTTTCTGTTTGCTTTCATTGGAAAAATAAAACACTGACTTTTAAAAACTATTAATTCTGCATGGCTTTGTATATAGATTCTCAATCTTTAATCTCAGGAGTAGTGATAGTCCATAAGAAGACACAAGACATCCCTGTCACGGGTACCAATATAAACTTATTTTTTAAAGGAGACAATAAAAAATGTAAAAGAGCCGCATAAATTTGGCCATTCCTGTTCCAAATTAGTCTCATGAGATTTGGCAATCTTGTGAGGCTTGGGCCATTTCTAAAAATCAATTTCTTATTTAATTCTGGGATCCTGTGGCTACTATGTTTGATGGCATCTGTTCATGCGATGGTCTTCGAAGGATTTCGTGATATTTGGAGAAGCACATAGGCTTCCATAACTAGCCAGGATGATGCCAAAAACAAGATATGTGCTGTGGCGTCACAACATAAACTCCACCCTTTCATACCTGCATTGCAACATTGCGTGCAAATACGGCAAGGGTGGAACTTCCATCGTGATATTTTATCATTATTATTCATCCCTACAAACACCAACTACATGGCAATCCAAGTCCAATACTTTTTGATGATATTCTTCATTGAGAAAGACTGCAAAGGAGGAGAAGGTAGAGATAATGTTAGATGGACTCAGAGAAAGCAATTCTTGCAAGCCAGCAGGTGGTAGAAATGTTTGGCGTGCCATTTTTGAACTTAATCCACAGCAATATGAATACCACCATCTCTTCTCTGGGAGTCAAAGTGGTTCAACCACGTCTGCTATGTCATGATGTCTGATTTGCATTCAAGGACAAGGAAAAACCCTTTAGCAAGGAATAAAACCAAACTGGAAACCAGAGTTACACCTCAGATTGTCTGGGAATTTTGTGATCAACCATAAAGCAAAAATAGCAAAGCTAACTCACGCACAGCATGTGGGGCTAGAGAAACGTGGGGGTGGGTGTGGGTCAATTGCTACACCTTATTGAGGTGCACAGTCTGGTTGTCCTTGATTTTCTTTAGTTTCTGCCTCTCTGCTATTTTTAAAAAAAAAAGGTTTTTGCCGCTCTGGAGTTGCCAGATGACCAGATATTCTCCTTCTTGCTCCTGTGAGGTCGATTCTTGAAGAAGGTCAGTGCAGCTCTCTTGATGTGTCCTGAGAAAAAGGCATGAGGGCGTCTCTACTGCAGGGATCCCCGTGCATTGTAGAAGTCTGGGACCGGCAGGCCAGTGTGAAGTGTCACCTGAAACCAAGGGCAGATTGGACAATGTGCAACCTGGATAGCATTTTAGATTAACTTTTGATCAGCTAGATTTTGCTTTTCCATGGTCGCAGAACCAACTCTCAGAGTACAAATCCATAAAAACACATATATTCTCCCAAATATATAACAAATTGATAGTGATTTTGGTAGAAGAATAATAGTTAAATGGGAAGATATTAAACTGTACACCAAAACATAAACAACTAAAATACTTTAACTCCCCATGGGTTTTGAAGGTGCCAGCTAAACAAGTGCTTAAATTTTTCTTACCCTGCCCAACTTTAGGTAGACCAAGATCATATTTTTTAAGTGAGCCCTTTACTGGATTATGCATGGTTACAACTGTAGAGTTTTTTTTAATCCTACAGAAAAGCAAAAAGTAGTCTTAAGCTGAATGGTGCCCTAGGGAATAAAATGGAAAAAGAGATGGAATTTGTAGGGTTGGAGACTATTTTGGTCCAGAGTAAATTTAACATTTGCAGCATGGAGCTCCCTGCTTTCTTACACCCCACTCCTCCAAGCTTCCTGACCTATATTATTATGAAACATTGTTTTGAGTTGAATTTGGGTGGAAGAGTTGCAAAAGCACTGTTCTGAGAAGAATTTAGAAGGGAAATAATCCCAAATATCTGTTGGGAGATTCATTCTTCCTTCTCATCCCCAGAATGCTCCATTGAAGTTTAATAATCTACAAGATTTAATGGCTATCAAGAGCAGTGTGGAAAAAATCAACGGCTTCCTGTTCATGGTTGGTAAGCGTTTTGTGTAATGGTATGTGGGAATGACCTTGGGAGACAGGAGGAACAGCTGTGGCCAAGACAATGGTCTGATAAAATTTAGTCCAAAGGAGGGGAAGTGGTGAAAGTGTCTCAGAAGGACCCTCTCTAGTTTTCAGGAGAGTAAAAGTGAGGGCTGGGAGAGAAGACTGATTGTTGAGCTCTACTTCCCTCACTCTCAGCCAGCATGGCCAAAAGGAAGTGACAATGATAAACAATACTGCTGGACCTATGGTCTAGGCCAGCCTTCCCCAAACTGTGTGTCCTAGTAATATGGAGTTACTCTTGAAAATTTCAGCCAACATAGTAACTATTGCCCAATTCTGGGAATTGAAGTTTACACATGTTGAAGGTGATCACTTTGAGGAAGATTATTCCAGGTCTTTTGCTTCACTCCAGTTTTTGCTACCTGAGCCCTGCATTTTATTCCTTCCATCCTTATAGCTGCTGTCTACCCCCATTGCCACTGCACATACCAAGACACAACTTCCAACTGGCATTTCTCAACCAGCTGGGACTCAGCCCATCCTTACCTGCACATTCCGGTTGAGACTGACAGCAGGAAAGAATATACCCTCCATATTCTCGAAGGCCACTGGTCCTTGCTGGTCTTCATTGATGGAGAAAGTCAAGGTTCTCCTGGTCAAATCAAGCAAGATGCCTACAGTGGCACCTTTGGTGATACCTCCTTCAGTCCTGTTGAAAAGAAAGGCCATCAATTTACACTTCTCCTCTTCCAACTTAAAGGTAGGTTAGATGGATACCCATACATTTGGTTTTCACAAAAGTTCTGAGATACAAGTCAGACTTAGAGTCAATGATTTCCTCTAGTTTTTCAGTGATATGTATGGCTCAATTAAGATTTAAACCTACTTTCCCCACCCTAGTTCAATGTTCTTGATCACTGCTGCATGTTGACATTTGAGGGATCATCCTGCAAGTGCATCCAAGTTGGTCTTCTAGATGGCATGGCTCTTTGTGGAGAATGTATATGTTCCACTAACAGAGGAACATATGCATTCTCTACAAACAACCATGCTATCTACTTAGATGCCCAATAGACAACCCAAACAGTGTTTCCGGTCTAGTGACTGCACTGTAGATAGGCTGAAGAATCAAGAACAGGATTCAGCACTGGCTTCTTCCGGGAACTTTTAAACAGTGGCTACCTGAGCAAGTTAGAATTGATTATGATAATATATGCCTTACATCAAAATTGTATGCCTACAATGGCCTCCACCTGGGCCTGTTTTTGAAGAGTCTTTAAGGTTCTTTTTGGTCCAGAATGTAAAATATTAGTTGGAATTTATTACACATTGCTTTGGGCTGAATTCAAGATTTTAATGATTATATTTAAAGCTCTAAATCAGCTGAAGATCATTCTGACTGGAAATTATATTTAAGATTTATATACCCACTTAGAAAATCACCTGGCACAAGCTACTCACAAAAGCAGAAATATGGAAGAGGATGGAGGGGAAAAAAGACAAAACATTCTTAGTTGTTAAAGAATATTTATCTCACAGAATTTAGGTTGTCCCCAGTCTAGCTATCTTTCATCAGAGGAGGAAAGACAATTTTATTCCAGCAAGCTTATGCTGGAATTTTTTTTTATTTAAAGGCTACCTCTGTGCTTTGTTGAATTTTTATTGCAAGTGGAAGTTCAGGCTCAAGAAAATAAAAACAGGCTGAGCATACCTCCACTGCCAAGCTGGAAGACAGATTAAGGTCTTTTCACATGGAATGGATTCTGGATCTCTCCAGACTGCTCCCTTTTAAAAAATCCTTGAACTGAAAACTACTTTCCTCTTCTGTTCTCTACCTCAGGATGGGGAACTTCTGGCATGCTCTCTAAGGATCTGAAACATTTCCACTATAGGTAGCAAATGATGATGTTATAAATGCCAATTTGAGTGTCCCAATTCAGGAGGGAACAAGTAGATTGGGGAACAGAGTTCCTTCTGATTCACTAAAGCTGTTAATTTCATTCCAGTTAGAACAATTTGGTCTAGCATATGATGGGCTCTCCTTTTCAATAATACAAGACAATTTAGTCTCTCATCCCCAGATATTTTAATTAAAAAGATTTCAAGTGCACAAAACAAGAACAACAGTGGACCAATTTGAAGGCAGGTACCTGTTGGTATGTGAGTTGTTATGCATGAACCAGCTTCGGTTATTATCCACATACATGGCCCAAGCCTTGTCATCTTTCCCTAGCATGACATCCTTGAGAACATCCATTCGGGCAACTCCAAAAGCTGGATCGGGGTGGTTGTCATAGCGATCGATGGATAACTCCCAGTAGTGGAGGCCCTTGGAGAAGCCAGTTTTGCCCAACACAACCCGGTCGTCATAGCTGTTGCAGGTAACCGTCAAGTTATCATTCGAGAAGATGATGTCGGAGTGAGCAGTGCTGGGGTCAAACGAAAACCAAGCCACTGCAATGCACAAAAGCGTGGAAGAGTCATCAGTGTGACTATAGTGGTAGGCAGAGACACACAGTTGCTGCAAAAAGCATTACATGCTGCCATGCAGGGAAAGAATTTGGGTCTGCATTCAGTAAAGACCCCTCCAAAGGTTTTCGCCGAGTGTTTCTGCAGCACATCCAAAATGTGGGACAGAGGCAAACTGGGTTGGCTTAAAAAGCAAGACGGTTGGATAACGTTTCAAGTTTTTCAACCTTGAAAACTTTTAAGATGTGTAGATTTCAACTCTCAGAATTCCCCAGCCAGCTATGCTATGCTATGCTATGCTATGCTATGCTGGCTGGGGGATTCTGGGAGTTGAAGTCCACACATCTTAAAATTGTTGACGTTGAGAAACTGTGGTCTATTCAGAGAAAACTGCTAAAAGCCTAAGGCTTAGTGAATGGATGAGCTGAAATGAAATGGAAGACCAAGAATGTGGCTACATATTGTACGACATTCACAGTGTGAAGGATATCACATAGTATCAGAAAACTAGCATGCCTGGAGCTAACATGCATAATAATCAATCTGCTAGGATTCTATCTGTGGATTTTAGAGTTGGAAGAGGCCATTCAGGCCCGTGAGTCCAACCTGTAGCTCAGGGGAGGAATCTAGATTAAAATGCATCCCAAATACACCCTCTCTAACATGGGTGCCACTGTTAAACTGGGACCCACATTAGCCTAATATTCAGCTAATGGTTTTAGAAGGGATCACAAACACAATGGTATATTGTATTGCAGATGTCCAAGTTAAATCAGACTCTGTAAATTAAAAAACCAGCCTTTCCTGCATTTTGTGAGAAAATGGACAGAAGCACCCCCCCCAAATCACCATTTCACTCAGAGCCGAGACTTTGCAAAAATATTGACTGTTATTCTGTTCTGATATTTTAAACGCCTTTTTTTAAAGTGTCACCAGGAAAGACAATAAATATTTTAGACCTGGAAAGACTTCAGATGGTGATGAGCCAAGCAGAATGAAAAAGCCATATCCTAAAGCAATTTCTATATCACCTCAAACAATATAGAATCATCCCATAAAACTTCCTTATTTGCAGCTACTGAATATTTATTTTATGAATGTCAGCCAGTGGGCCAGAACTTGGTACTGCAAGCAATTGTAATGCTGCAGCTCCATTAAATAGCAATAGCACTTATATACCACTTCACAGTGCTTTATAGCCCTCTCTAAGTGGTTTACAGAGTCAGCATATTGCCCCCCAAAATGTGAGGCCTCATTTTACCCACCTTGGAAGGATGGAAGGCTGAGTCAACCTTGAGCCTGGTGAGACTCAAACTGTCAAACTGCTGGCAATCAGCAGTCAGCAGAAGTAGCCTGCAGTACTGCATTCTAACTACTGTGCCACCATGGCTCTTACTTAGTTTCAGAGCTGGAATGGAGATATATATCCCAAAATGAGAGAGCAGAGAAAGGCAGTTTGCAGAGTGAAATACAAAGGAGAAATGGTAGCTCTTAAGAGAGGTTTTAACACACCTGGCCACCTTTCTCCTTTAATTGCCTTCCTGACTCTATAGAACTTTTATGTAGCTACCTAGCACATCCCACCTGTATAGTTGAAAAGATACCACAACACAAGAGGAACATAATTCTTGGTGTCATGCCACAAACATGTAAAATAAACACACATATCCAGTCAATGCCAATCAATGCAGTTTGCCTATGCACACATGTACACACACACACATGTTCCCCATGCACCCAAGAGAGCTCATACCTGCTACCATTTTTTTAATATCAACTGTTGTCATTCCAAGTGGAATGCATGAAGGAGAATAAGCAATAAGTAAAATTGGCAATTATACACAAACCAAAACTTCCAATTATGATCTTTACAATATTCACACATGGAGGTTAACAGCATCATTTCTCTCTTACTTAGCTCTGCTTCCAGAGCTGTTCCATCAGTTGGGTGATAACAAAAACACGTATGTAATAATACAAAAGGAACAATGAAGGCCACATAGCTGTACAGATGGGAAGGGAAAGGTATGAGCAAATCAACTGAAACCAGGATGGATTTTTTTTGTTTGGATCACCTGCCTTTCCAAGAACTCTTTCAGAACCAAATGAAAATTGAACATTCCTCAGTTTCCATATGATTTAATAAAAAGAATATTCAGGCCTCAATTTCTTTATTGCAATAGCTGAATCCAAGTTCATGGAATTTGGTTTAATAACCCAGTCACTCTTTCTGGACTGCTTCTGAGTCAATAGTGGGTAAAGGTCCACCATTTGTAGCCATGTTCATTGGCTAAAAGTGGAGACAGGTGTTGAAAAGGAACCTTGAGTTATTGAATGTTGGTGGAAAGCCACTGACTTCTTGAGGCTTGAGATTTGATTTTTTTTTCTTGGCTTGTTACAGCTGATCACAACTTTTCCCCAGCCCTACATGAACTTCCAGTCTGCAAATTAAATACGAAGTAGATGCATTTCTCAGAATGCATGTCATAGACTTGCCTATGCTTGTTTTGGATGCAAGCAAGCATGCTTTCTAATTGTGTAGGAATTCCACAGCCCTTGTGTCATACATTTCCCTCTACCTATGTGCTTGGATTGGTGCTTTCCACTCTGGGCTACTATTTTGAATATCCCAGTTAGATGACCTAATCAGTTGAAAAGCCTCAAATCTGTAGGGATCTAAATCCTGTCTTCCTGGGAGGCCCTTACACCAAAGAGTGTAGGAATGTATGTAGAATGTATGTAGGAAGCATGCATGATGTTTTGACCACTGAAATGAATGAGGGAGAGTACGTATTAATTAAGTTGCCTATCCATTGGAGCCTGTTGCCTGCTCTCTCTTCAACAAACTAACTCTTGTGATCTTCCAAGTCTCTCTCACTTTGAAATCCTCTCCATCATGGAATATTCTGCAGTATCACCCTTGTCTCAGAATGGTCACACACTATAGCAGTACAGACATTGTCTTAGACTGGATGCAGATCTTTTCACAAACAAGAAAGTTGGAGAAACAAGAGACCAGAATAAAGGCCACATCACTGAAGTGGAACAAATATACTTGCCTAATTGGGAGAAAGGTCCTGACTGAGCCTCAAAACCTATAAAGAGATACTACATTTCACACACTGACACCAAGAAATTGCAACCAGACGCAAGCAACAGCGGGTGCTTGCATTTATCAGGTAGCCCCAATTTAAGAACAGGTTCCATTCCCAAGGCCCGTCCTTATGTCAAAGGTGCATATAAGCCAGAACAGCATTATTTTTAATACTGTGTAAATAATATTGTGTCACGAACTTTAACCACCGTGTATTTAACTTGAATGACTGGGTATTTAATTCTAATTTTTCTACAATAGGCTCCATTCTTAACTACGGGTCATCCTTAAAATGGGGCATTCTTAACCCTGGGACTTGTTGTATAAGCAAATTACTCCAAAGCCCGAAGACCTGTTGTAAAAACAGAGCTGTCTGTGTTTTCCATAGGAGTTGGCCTATGGATGACGCATGTGAACCTGGACATCCAGAATTCCCAGTTGGCCTTTGGACCTAAGTGGCAGCAGAACCAGAGCAAACCGAGACAATTGTTCTTCACATTGTGCTTCGTTAGTTCAATGAAGATGGAGCGCATCAGTGGAAAGCCTCAGCCATGTAAAATGAAATTTCCACATTCAATGGCGATGTACCCCAAAATATCAATTGCTAGAAAATGAGAAGGACAAATGGCTGAAGCTTTGCTTGTAAGGCTTCCCCAAAGCATCTGGCATGTCCCTATGATGGAATGAGATGCTGAACTGATGGAATGAGCTGCAGAGTTAGATGTTCTTAATACAGAGTGGGGTTCAATATACTTGTATTGGAAATTTCTGCTTTTATTTCCTCCTCTTCCTCCCTGTCCCCCATTAATTTTCTTTTCCAATGAAAGCAGAATTAGAAAGCGTCCCACCTTTTTCTCTATCACTCTTATATACTCCTCTCCCCCCACCCCCCCGAGCATCTAGACTTGAAAACAATAATGTATGCAGAAGTAAGCAATTGTATGCATAATTTAGTTTGCATAAATGTGTGCTTAGAAATGTAGCGGTAGAATTTTGCACATGAATATGGAAAATGCAACACCGCCCTGTTTATAAAGATCCCATAAGGCCTTTTAAACGATTATGAACCTTTGCCAGCTTGGAAAATTGTGAACTCATATATTATACAGTACATTTTCTCCGTAAATAGCACAAAGAGAAGCACACATTTTCGATTTGGGAATGAGGCCCTCCAACCCCATCCCCTCTGAACTTTGTGCCCACATTAATATTAGACTCCTGCAAAATATATAAATTCCACATACAGGAAAACAGAAAGAGTCATTAACACTTAGTACACCGGACGAGAGATCAAAACATTCAGGTATGAAAATGTTGAAAGCCAAGGCAATGGGATGCAGAACCCATAAAAGCACAATGGGGAAACAGTATAACAGAGATAACAAAGGCCAGGTAGTGGCCCCTGGTGTAGCCCAGCAACTGAAATGCTGCATCGGTTCCTCCTTTGAAAGCACAGAGGCGTCAGAACTATGTTCCTTCAGTCCCTGTGGGGAGAGGGGGCGGGCTATAAATCGCAAATAAAATAAAATAAATAAAAAAAATTTATGACAATGTCAAGAAGGAGCCAATAGTGGGGTAAGCTGGTGATACAGGATAATCCAAAACAGAAAGGAAAAGAAAAGAAAAGACACTGGCTATTGTGCAGAGCTAATCACAACTACAGAGGGACCTCAACTTTGCTTAAGTCTCAGTGCATACATTAAGAGAAGATGGCTTCATATACTCTTGGGAACTTCAATAGTATGGCTGTGGATCCAATTTGTCCACACACTCTTCCCTTAGGGCCCACCAGATTTCCTGTCCTTCCTGCCTTTCTTCTCTTATGACTGGTCCCACTCATTGTGGCCGTCATTTAGTGTGGAAATCACCCTCCCTCACCTTCCCAGAGCTGTTGTAGACCCTACAATATATTGTGAACATTCCATATGTGCCTGCTGGCTTAAAAGGTTCATGACCTCTGAAGAAGTCCAATAATGCTGCATATCTCGGAAAGAACCAAGGGATTATGACTTTGGACAAAAGCACAGAGCCAATATCTAGAATTGCTTTAGCATCTGCTTGCTAAAGATTGAAAAATGGCAGGCTTTGGCACAAGGGCCATAATGGTGAACCTATGGCACGCGTGCCAAAGATGGCACGTGGAGCCATCTCTGCTGGCATACGCGCCTGCGCCTGAAAATCCCTCTGATTTTCAGCTGGGCCCATCCCTCCCAGGAGTCTCTGTGCAGCCTGTTTTGGATGCCAGGTAAGTACAAGGCTCACATGAGAGACTCTGGGAGGGTGATAAACAGGCCTCCTGGAGGCCTCCATAGGGCCTTGGGAGGCAGTTTTCACTCCAGAGGGCCTGGGGAGGAAGCCCCTGGAGCCTGGGGAGGGTGAAAAAGGGGCCTACCAGAGGATTCAGGCAGGCCTGCTAGGCCCAAAATGGGGGGCAAGGGGTCGCGCATGCATTCACAGGAGGGGCGGGGCGCACAGGATACATTTCATTATGGGTGTGGGCACACACGCGCACAGGAGGCATTTCATTATGGGTGTGGGCATGCCTGTGCACACACCACTTTTGGCCCCCAAAGAAAAAAAGATTACCCATCATTGCATTAGGGCAGGGGTTCCCAATCTTTTTCGGCTTGCGGCTCCCTTATGTGCTTCCGGTTTTTTCCGCGGCTCCCTTCAAATTTTCGGATTTTTTCCGCGGCTCCCTTAATAGGTACATCCGGGT
>JAOYMU010000001.1:141643139-141664277 GCA_025802295.1 Psammodynastes pulverulentus | reverse complement strand
CCGGCCTGTGGGAGGCATATGGTAACAGCAGACGGTCTCGCAAATAACTGGGCCCTAAGCCATGGAGCGCTTTAAAGATGGTCACCAACACCTCGAAGCGCACCCGGAAGACAACCGGCAGCCAGTGCAGTTCACGTAGGAGTGCTGTTACATGGGAGCATCTAGTCGCTTTCAGAAAAATAAAAAAAACATTTTAACCTCAGACATTGTATTCATACAATAGAGTGAAATGCTCCCCATTGTTCTAACATGTGATGCATCCTCTTATGGCATCAGCGCCATTCTTAGTCACAAACTGCTGAATGGAAATGAAGTGCCAATTGCTTATTACTCTAAGATGCTTTCAAAAACAGAGAGGAATTACAGTCAGATCAATAAGGAGGCATTAGCCACAGTGGCAGGGATCAAGTGTTTCCATGAGTACCTATATAGCAGGGACTTTGAACTGGTCACTGACCACAAACCTCTGTTGGGGTTTGGCTGTTGTTGGTGTCTCTGAGATGGGGTCAGTTGTAGGAGGCTTGGTTGTTGTTTTGGTGTGTCTGAGATGGGGGTTGTGGAGATATGTGGCTGTAGTTTCTTTTCAGACCTGCAGTAAAACACATTCAGGTCATCTGCTAGTTGTTGATTTCCTTCTGCCTGGAAAAGAGGTTTGCTGTAGCCAGTGATGTTTTTAAGGGGTTTTCCAAATGTTTGCTGTTTCATTTGTTGAGAACTGATTTCTTAACTTTTCAGAGTAGCTTCTTTTTGCTGCTCTGATCTCTCTTGTTAATACATTTCTGGCCTGATTACACAGCATTTTGTCACCTTTTTTGTAGGCTTCCTCTTTGGAATGATGTAGCTGCTTAAGTTTAGCTGTGAACCAAGGTTTATTGTTACTGTATATGTGAACTCATCTAGGTCTGCAGAGGTATCTTCAAAAACATTCAATCAGTGCAATCAAGGCAAGCCTGCAGCTTTAACTTTGCCTCCTCAGTCCAAGTCCTCATTGATTTAATTGTTGCTTTTGTGGTTTTAAGTCTTTGTCTGTAAGCAGGTACGAGGAGAATCATGCAGTGATCAGAGTGGCCCACAACTGCTCGTGGTAAGGATCTATAAGCATCTTTTAGTGTTGTGTAGCAAAATATTTTTTCCTCTGGTGGGGCAATTGACATGCTGGAAATAGTTTGGAAGCTCTTTCCTTAAATTTGCTTGGTTAAAATCTCCAAGAATTATTGGAAGAGAATCTGGGTGTTTGGTTTCAGCCTCTATAATCTGGTCAGCTAGTGTTCGTAATGCTTTGTTTACACAAGCTTGTGGGGGAATATACACAGCTATAAGGAGAAATGATGCAAATTCTCTTGGAGAATAGAAAGGTTGCAAAATAACATTGCAATAAACATTGCAAAATAAACAGATGTAAACTAAAAAGTACACAACTTGAAAGATAAACAAACCAACACCAAAGAAACAAAATTAGAAGGAAAAGAAATCTATCAGCATATGAACACAAATGTACACACACATGCACATGCATGCACAAACACATACAATTTCTTATATGCACATAGACATGATCTTAAAGAAAATACCCTTTTAGATATTTACATTCAATATTTCTGTCTAGAATATGCAGAGAAAAGTCATTTGTCAGGAAAAACATCTGTGTTTGATTAATTCAGAAGATATCTGCATAGTTAGTTTTGCATAAATAATATATCATTTTAAAGGCATTTTTTTCATCCTAATTCAATTGTCATAAGCAAGAGTTCAGAGGGAATAATCAGTCATTCTAGGCAGCATAAGTGTGTGTTTTCAAAGGCTGGTTGTCCAATCCAGTAACAGCTTGGAAACACACTGAAATATTAACAAGAATACATTTTCTTAAAATAGGAACCAGCCAGCTCTTGTTCTCAAACAGAAGTCTCCGAATCAAATCAATTGTAACATGCATCTTTTCCCATATATTTGTCTATTCCCCTCCCAAAGTTGTAGAGAATGCTGTCTATGCATCTCCCTTATGTGATACTCATTTTCAGCATGTATAAGCCAAAAGTTGGCAGCCTGTGGATTAGGACATTCCACACAACAGCCTGCAAAGCCCATTATTCAGCCCCATTTGCCAAGAGACTTGGTCCATCCCTTCCCATTGGGCTTCCTCATTGTATGGAAGTCCAGTTCAAGTATCCACTAGGTCAGGGTTTTGCCCAGCACTAGGAAGCTTGCTCCCAAAGTAAACAGTTGAGAAGATCACAAAAACAGTCTTGAGCGGACCTCCGCTCAAAGCAAGCAGACAACTTGCCAACTGAAAGGAGCCAGGAGAAAAAGAAAAGAAAAAGAGCACCCATCAATTCTTCCAGCTCTCATTAAAAAGCTTTTCTAATGAGCAATTAGCCCTGGCAAGCATGCCTTGTGCTAAGAGGGCCACCCAACAGCTGCAGAGGATAGCCTGACCTCACCATCCACTTCAAATTCTTCTTTTCATGGAAACATTAAATGAATGGGCCTTGTAGCAAACCTGTTTCCCAAACAACTGCTGTTAACAATTGCACAAAAATCTTTCACTTTTCTTAAGGTTTTCTTCCCTGTGCAAAAACAGAAACTGTATTCTATTTTCCTGCCCTTTCTTCCAAATGCTTAAGAATTTCTTTCATGTTTCTCCTTATGTTGTTTCTGAATTGACTTCCTGACTTGACAATGATAAAGTCAGAATGACATTTGAAAGTACTTGTCAAAGAGGCAGTGATGTATTGTGCAGGAAGTTTATTTTTCTCAGGTCCACATTTTTCCATCAGTGTCCAGCTTTCTATCTGTCCAACTTTATACTATTATGGTTTTTAAATGCTTCGAATTGTGTAGTTTCATATAGAATAGGAGTGGGCAACTAAGACTGCCTCAGGAATTCTGGGAGTTGAAATCCATAGGTTGTAAATGGGCCATAGTTGCCCACCCCTGATATTTTAGATTAGAATAACAGAGTTGGAAGGGATCTGGGAGGACTTCTAGTCTAACCCACTTCTTACACAGGAAACCCTATACCACTTCAGACAAATGGTTATCCAATCTCTTCTTTAAAACTTCCAGTGTTGGAGCATTCACAGTCTCTGGAGGCAACTTGTTCCATTGATTAATTGTTCTCACTGTCAGGAAATTTCTCCTTAGTTCTAGGTTGCTTCTCCCCTTGATTAATTTCCACCCGTTGCTTCTTGTCCTGCCTTCAGGTGCTTTGGAGAATAGGTTGACTCTCCCTCTCCTTTGTGGCAGCCCCTGAGATATTGGAACATTGCTATCATGTCCCCCCTAGTCCTTCTTTTCATCAAATTAGACATACCCAATTCCAGCAACTGTTCTTTATATGTTTTAGCCTCTTGTCCCCTAATTTTCTTTGTTGGTCTTCTCTGCATTCTTTCTAGAGTTTCAACATCTTTTTTACATCATGGCAACCAAAACTGGATGCAATATTTCAAGTGTGGCCTTACCAAGGCATTATAAAGTGGTATTAAGACTTCACATGATCTTGAGTCTATCCCTCTGTTTATGCGGTCTAGAACTGTGTGGCTTTTTTGGCAGCTACAGCACTCTGCTGGCTCATATTTAGATGATTGTCCACTAGGACTCCAAGATCCCTCTCACAGTTACTATTGAACAAGGTACCACATACATTGTACCTGTGCATTTTGTTTTTCTTGTTTAAATGTAGAACCTTACGTTTTTCACCATTGAATTTCATTTTGTTAGATGGTGCCCAATGTTCAAGTCTGTCTAGATCCTTCTGTATCTTAAGCCTGTCCTCTGGAGTATTGGCTATTCTTGCTAGCTTGATGTCGTCTTCAAATTTGATGAGTTCCCCATCTATCCCTTGTCCAAATCATTGATGAAGATGTTGAAGGGTACTGGCCCTAAAACAGAGCCTTGGGGTACTCCACTGCATACTTCCCTCCATGTAGATGCAGTTCCATTGAGGACTACACTTTGAGTGCGGTCGGTCAACAATTATGAATCCACATGGAAACATCATATTAGGCTGTGAGATGCTTTTGAGAGTTTCTTTAAAAAAATGCGTTTAATTTTGTTTTTAAATTTGCTGTAGCCTCCCTGAAAAGGTTTTCCTTGAAATGCAGTGGAAAACAATTCAAATGTAAAATATACATATGAGATATGGGATCTCTGTATGCAAAGAGATGCATGTGCATTCAGATGCACATATACAAGTAGTTCTTGACTTATGACCATAACCGAGTCCAAAATTTTTGTTGTAAGTGAGACCTTTGTTAAGTGATTTTTGTCCCATTTTATGACCTTTCTTTCCACAGTTGTTAAGTGAATCTGGCTTCTACATTGATTTTGCTTGTCAGAAGGTCACAAAAAGTGATCTCATGATCCTGGGACACTACAACCATCATAAATATGAGTCAGTTGTCAAGTGTATGAGTTTTGATCATGTGACCATGGGGATGCTGCAATGGTTGTGTGAAAAATGGACATTTTTTTCAGTGCCATTATAACTTCAAACGGTCACTAAATGAACTGTTGTAAGTCGAGGACTACCTGTACGTATACAGCTATCATCATTATCAGCCCAAATCCAACCACTGCAGGACGAAGACTTCTTCAGCTGCTTACCAACAGCTTTGACATGTTGCAAACTATTTCTTCCAATTAACACCTTTGAACTGAGTTACATTAGCCTAATGTTTGGTAACCAATCAAAGACTGGTCATCTGTTCATTCTGCATGAGATGGCCACTGCCTAGCCATTTCCATGAGACATTTCACTTCATTATGTGACATATTTCTGTCTGTTGATGGGGCCATATATTTCTATTCATGTAATGATACGTATGTGCCGTTCCATAGTTCTTGCAACTTTCAGCTGCTTTACTGCTTTTCTGTTTAGACTCACAACCATATGTCAGCACAGATAGCACTGTGTGCATTGATTAAGAAGTGGATACTTTAAGCAGGTGAGTCTGCTGCTTTTTGAGTACAGCATGAAACCATCCAAATGTTCTCCCATCTAGTTTAAACTCAGCTCAACTGAATTTCTTCTACGATATCACTGTCCATGCCATCTTTTAAGCAAGGTAGATCTAGGTGTTGTCCCTCTTTGGTTCATGATATTGCAAGGCAACTCTTTGTTGTGTTTTTTCCAAACACATCTTTACCTTGGCTGGGAATTTCAAGAGAAGAAGCATGCACATCTGGAGTCTTCTTCACGATTTGAAGAAAAGTGAACCAAGAAGTACAAACCCCAACATTAACCCTGTATTCCTTGAAGCTCAATACTCCTTTTTTGACTTCCATCTGGAAGGAACAGAGACTAGGTTGTTTTCATTATTTATTGTTCCTATCTTCTCTCAAAAATGTTCTCTTTTTTCCCCATACTTCTTTCTCTACATACATCTCATCACTCTTTTCTACTATTTAAACCTTGAGGTGGGAAGTCACGGTCATACCATATGTTAAGCAAATGATGGAAAGCCCCAGAAATTAAAAATATTATGCAGTTACAGAATTCATTATTTATTTATGAATTTGTTTTTTAATCTGCCTTTCATTTAGGAGCTTAGAGAATGCCCCAACAATTCTGTGAGGTACATTGCACTGGAAGACTATGAACTGGCCCAAAGTTGGCTAGTGAACTCCAATGGCTAAAGTATGTGAGGGATTAAAACCTAGGTCTCTCTACTCTTAGTCCAACTAGTCCAGCATCTGATACGTCTATTCACATTCCATATAAAATTTGCAAATATTATATTATGAAACAATACCATTTTTCTTTTCATTTAAGGACTTTATGTCCTGTTTTTCAGCTAAAAGTCACCCAGTTGAAATAAACAATTAATTGAAGGAAGAATGAGTAACATTTGCTTTGATCTCAGATATTGAAGATATCTTGATATCAACTTGAAAAACACCTTCTGTCCCAAGACCTCAAATGAATAATAGTTGTGTCATAGGTCAAGAAAAATTAAGTATCTGGCACAATCCTTAGAACTTATCACTAAAGGCAAATTGGACCATCCTTTATGGCAGCAATCACCATCTGGTGGTCCGCAAAAATTTTTGGTGGTCCGCAGAAAAATTATTTGCATTTTTTATATTGCACTAAATCAGGCGTCCTCAAACTACGGCCCCTGGGCCGGATACATGCAATGAACATTTGTGTTTCTGCAAAGAGTCTCCCCCTTCGGGGTCTTTTTGTGCGGGTTGGAGGGGGGCAGAAATTCTGACTTGGGGTCTGCTTCAGCCTCCTGGTGTGGGGCTTTGGGTGAAGGTTGAAGGGAAGTGCTGCTGGTGGCGAAGAGCTGGGGGACCTTTTCCAGTGAGACTGCATCATGGCCTGGAACTGGCTGACTGTCACAGCCCACTGAGCCTCCAGCACTGGTAGCTGGGCTCGCACTTCCACAGGTCTTCCCTCTGCTTGGGAAGCCTATGCTTGTAGTCCTCAGTAAGGTGCTTCTGCTGAGCCTCCTTCTCAGTCAGATCCAATTTGAACTGAGCCAGCTGTTTTGCCAACTCTTTCTCATGGTGGCCACATAGCTCCAACAATTGCTTCCTGCTTGGGTGCTAAGGAGCCCAGGCAGGCAGACAAGGAGTGGCTGGGAGGGGAGGGGAGGGGAGGAGAGGGGCGAGTAGAGGCCGGTGAGGCACCCCTCGATGTGACATTGAGTTGGCCACACCCATCCAGTCACATGACTACCTAGCCACACCCACCCAGCTGGTCATTGGGCAGATCATATTAGTGGTTCGCAGGATTTAAAATTATGAATTTAGTGGTCCCTGAGGTCCGAAAGATTGGTAACCCCTGCTTTATGGAGTGTGGTAACATGTGAACTTAAGCTCACCTTTAGATATCCCATATTTGATGGGGCAGCTGACAGAAGGAGGTATCCTGTTTGGCAAGTTCCCTGGAATTTCCTGCCTGAATAATAGGAAAGTTGAGCCTCCACTTTTTCCTATTTGTTTTGTTAATACTTTCCTGTGGCCCTGAAGCTTGTGTCTTAAAGATTTCCATGTGTGTCACCTGATTAAAAAAAGCATTCTATCATTGGGTCATTCTAAGCTGAAGCAAGAAACAAAGCCAATCCCTTGAAGCTGACCAGTCTTGGTCTTCCTTCAGTCTTCTTTCCTTAATCTGAACTGGAAGTTGAGGGAAAAAGCCCCAAACTGTATTAAAGTAATAACTTTATCAGACTTTATGAACGCTCACAAAAACAACATAGAAACTTTCAGGCTTCCATGAAATCTGTATGCAAGAGCTTATCAAAAAATGCAAACCTTTTAAGTTCAAGGCAAGAGGGCCCTGTTTCCACTGCCCTAGCAAACAGCAACCCCACCTTTGGGGAAAAGGTGAGCTGCATTCTAAAGCCCAAAACTTTCTCCAAAGACATGGAAGTGGGGTGAAGTTCCTAAAGAGGAACAGAGGATTTACTTCATGTTTAGATACTAGGGATCATCCAAGTTGCTGCCATAAAAACCAGACTACCTCTCTAAAAAGGAAAGGAGCCAGTTGGCCAAGATGTAATCTTGTAATTCTGTCTGATCCGTTGCCAGGGTCAGGAAAAAGAATCTGCCTCTCAATAGTTTGGAAAGTAAATTCTGGACCTTCTCTCCCCTTTGCTAAGCCAGTACCAGTTCAATCTCAGATTGTTCCCATCTTTCCTTGCCAAGGATGTCATTTGGAGAAATGATCCAGAGTAATTTTTCATCCATTCATTGATTCAGTGAAGCGAGAAATGCAGTTTTCACAGATATTGAGAATGGACTGGATATCTCTTGAATCAAAGTTCAACCTCAAAATATTCTCCAAATAAGAAACTCAGCCTCTCACATGAGCACTCTTACCAGATTATAGAAAGCTGAATTTGGGGTGGCCAACTCTTGACCATCGTTATGAATAGTTTGATTTTTGGCCTGGTACAGAGAGAACATAGGTATGGGAGGAGGGAGAAAAAAAGAGAAAGAAAAGGAAGGATGGCTGTTGGACAGAAGTGACCAACCTTCAACCTTGTAATGAGTACTTTGAGGAACAAGAGGAAGAAGCATAACCAAGACAATGGTCAGACAAAAGAAATCTGAGTCCAAGGCAGAAATGTAACTTGAAAAACTGTCTCAGACTTGACCTTCCCTAGTTCTCATGAAAATAAAGGGAAGGAGGGGGAAATTACATTCAGACTGGCAAAAATCTGTTAGAATAACCTCATGTAATTTTCTTATATACCTTTGAATTCTAAGTTTGGTGTACTTTGAGGAGCTGATAATCTTATTCATTATGAGGGAATGTAGCCATTGTCCCAAAGGAAAAAAAATACTTGCTCCAGGTTTAGAAAATTAATTGCTTGTGTTGATAAATAAATCATTAATTGACTTAATAATTAATTGAGAAACCAGTCAATTAAGTCAGCAACACAAAGGCCTAACTTGCAGAATGTCCTCCCTCCAGAGTTCAGATTGGCACAATGTTTTTCTTCCTCCTTTCAAATAGAATGACATGTTTATTTAATGGTTCTTTCTTTGGTTTAACTTAAATAAACATACATTGGAACTTAGACTATTTTAGAGACATTGTCCTAACAGCTTTTTTAACTTGTTTTTTATTTTTCAAACTACCAATTATCTTGACCGCATTCATTGTTCTTTGCAACAGAGAGTCCTTTAAAACAGGGAAGCCTTTTTATTGACGTTTAATTAAGCTTGAATCGCTTTGAGGGGCTTATGGCTAAGCAACGAAATTAGGACACAGAATCAAATATTGTCAACAGGCAAAATGAAAGACCGAGAGTAGGATTGGATAGAATTGCCGTCAAGCTTCCCATTTGTATGGCAACTTTCCTGAGGGACCAGGGAATATGTATAGATTGGTGGCCGTACCTTCAACTGCAATCACGATTTAGGAAAGATAAAGAAGAATTTGGAATTAACCTAAAAATTACACAATTGGATTTATTGTTAACAGGTATGGAAGAAAAATTAATAATGAAATTTTATAAATATTTATTAAATTTTGACCTGGCCGAAGAGATAGTAAAAGGAGTGATGATAGCCTGGGGCAGGAATTTTGGCCATAACATTCAATTAGAAGACTCAGAGTAGGAATAGGAACTTTAAATTAACAAAATCAGTACCCTATAAAGCACAGGTGTCAAACTCAAGGCCCCCGGGCCAAATGTGGCCCGCCATGTCATTTTATGTGGCCCGCGAGAGCTGCAAAGTTCCGATTGTCTTTAGGACATTTGGTTACATTTATACTGTCTTACAGTTACATGTGGCCCTTTGAGGGCAACCATTACGCTGACGTGGCCCTCGATGAAAATGAGTTTGACACCCCTGGTCTAGTGTACCCCAAAAAGGGTACACCCAAAAAAGAAATTTAGTCTCCATAGTCTGGATTTAGAACACAGTCAGTACTGCAAGAGACTTTCCACTTCTCCATCTTTATTTAGACTCTCTACCATGGTTGGGTGGGAAATAAAGCTATTTTTATTGATTCAATTTACCCATCAAGGAGACAGAGAGGTGGATGAGATCAGCCCTTTCCCACTCTAAATGCCATGAGTCATCTCTCAAATACACCCCCAACCCATTCTTTGGTGTTTTGTTAAAGAATTGGTCATCACAAAAGTGATTGGGTTATTGCTGAAAAAAAAGAAGGACTGGCAATCTGTTGTCAATTGTGTTTTGCTATGTTGTTTGATTGTGTGTGTTCTAAGCTCAGGGTGGCTCTGCTCACATTCTACTTCTGTTCATGATTATTAGAGTCAACACAGTACCTGGATTTGTTGAACCATGTTGCGTAGCTGTACCAAGAATTCTTTGGCTTCTTTGGCTCTGTCTGAAAGTCCATTCAGGGCTTGGGACAGCTGACTCTGCAGAAAATAAGGAAGGAAGAGGAAATGGGAATCAAAAGAGCATTTATTTCCATGTATGTTTCCTAGATGTACTGATTTATATCACAACAGATGATCAGGATTCCTTCTTTTCCATCCCAGTCCAAACATGTTAAGGAACCAGTCATCATCAGTTGAAGCCCAGAACAGGAAATTAATCAGACTTGATTTCCACCAAAATGTTAAAATGATTTAGTTTATTATATTCCATTGCACTCCTTCCATAAAAATGGTTGCTTGCTATCCAGTTGGAAGTGTTATTCTCATTCTATTAGCCACTTTTTACAGACTAGCAAGATGAAAAGCTAAAAATAAATGGAGTGATCCCATGATTACAAGGAGGAAAAGAAAGTACAGGAAGCGTAAAGTAATTCTGCATGCACTCAGTCCAAAGTACCAACACTGGTGGGAATTAAACAATTGAGTTCTCAATGTAATTCAGTCCATTGAAGTAAATGAAGACAGGATGAAAATCTAATAAATATGACCAAAACAAAGCAGAATTTGGGGATGTCTTCCTTAAATAGGATATTATAGTTGAGTAAATTAGCCCAAAGGCAATATTGTACTGATTGATGGCATTGAGATCTATAGCCTTCTTCAATTGGAGGTACCAGATTGGGAAAGGTGTAAATGCTGATCTACAAAATAATACTTACATTATTTCTTTAATCTTTTCAAGATTCTTGGTTGTTTAATGTCAATAAATCTACATAATTATCCCAACTCTTGATACTTCTCCAGATAGGAGGAAAAAAAGCAGACACCAGTCTCTTTGATTGCTACAACTACCCAGTAGTACTTATAATATGCTATCACAGTTTTTTTTAAATAATTCATGTGAATTTTGTCTTTTTTTAAAAAAAAACATGCTTTGAATAATTTTGCTTTCTTAACAACTATGTTATTAGTATGTCTGCAAACATTGTCTCCTCCTGACCTATGTTGCTCTTACTCTGTATTTTGAAGTCTACAGATGGAATATCCCACAAACTGAACTGAAGAAAGTCATCAGAGCTTCGTTGCAGGGCTGGCTATAAAGTTAAATGGGTGATAGAAGATGGAAACTGGAGGTGGTAGCCTCCTGACTGTTCCTCTTTAATCCATAAATGGTTGTATTTGCTCTACTTCATGTCTTGGGTCTCTAAATTACTGTATATTGTTGTGTAAGGCCTGGATCTTTCAGTGTGATGCCCAGGGGCACCAAATGTCAGGTGTCATTTCCCTTAGCATGTGATGGACTTCTTGCCCTCCTTAGTGCATGCTTGATGTAGAATTCAAGTCAGTCTTGACTCTTGACTTGCTGACTGCCTGGACTGGTCCCTGCAGTTTCTTGGCAAGGTTTTTTGGGAAGTGGTTTGCCATCATCACCTCCTTCTTAGGGTTCAGAGAAAGTGACTGTCCCAAGGTCCTTCAGCTGGCATTGTGCCCAAAGCAGAACTACGGTTGGGTTTTTAACCTGGTGCCTTCACCACTACACAAAACTAGCTCTCTATTACATTAGGGTTCATCTAATTAAAAAATAAATTGTAATTGTTTAGAATATTAAATAAAAGATTTGGAAAGGATCTTTGAGATATTCTCGCCCAGTGCAAGAATCCACTTTTAGAACATTGAGATAGGAGAAGAGCAAGTAGAGCTGGAGGGTGGAGTTAAACACAACATCGGTTTGGTGTCCTTGGATTGTAATAAAAGATCTAAATCTAATTCCCCTTGAATCTCATTAACCTTATCTAGCACCAATTCAATGTTCACTAGATTCTTGAGTAATAAATCTTTCTGAACTGCAACTTAACCTATGATCCTGATCTTTTGTGCTTGACAATAGTAATAACACTTAGACTTATATACCACTTCACAGCCCTCTCTAGGCAGTTTACAGAGTCAGTATATTGCCCCCAACAACCTGGGTCCTCATTTTACCAACCTCAGAAGGATGGAAAGCTAAGTCAACCTTGAGCTGGTGAGAATCAAACTGCTGAACTCCTGGCAATCAACAGCAGAATTAGCCTACAATACTGCACTCTAACCACTGCGCCACCACAGCTCTTATATACAATCCCCAATAAATGGCCATTCAGCCTCTGTTGAATACTTCTGGTGAAGGTAAGTCTACCTCTTCTTGAGATAGCTATTTTGTTAGCAAATAGCTCTTACTGTTGGAATTTTTTTCCTGATGTTCAAGCAAAAACACTTCCTTGTTATTTAAGCCCATTGTCTCTTGTTCTGTTTCCTGGAACAACAAATAAATATGTCTGCTCCACCTTCTGCAATACAGCTTTCTGTTATGTCAGCACAGCTATCATGACTCCCTATAGTCTTGTCTTCTCCAGGCTAAACATACCCAGCTCATCCAACTGTTTCTCAAACGTTTCTCATAACTTTTTCATCATGATCAGGCTGCAAAGCAAAGGCTTAACCTCAGTAATGCCTCTAAGTTTCAAGGAAGTGTTTTTTCTAAGTGTGTTTAGAAAACTAAAATGATAAGTGGCTTCAGCAAGTGTTTTCTTTGGAATAAAATACATACATAGATTACTGGGAGGCTAGGAACGTTAGTGCAGTGTATTTTGCACTTTAAACAAAGACGCAGTTTGGTCTGGTCTGGTGTAAGGCGCCAGGTTGGAAATCGGGAACTGTGAGTTCTAATCCTGCTTTAGGCATGAAAGATGGGTGGGAGACCCTTTCCCAGGAGCCAGTCATTCTCTCTCAATCCATCTTGCCTCACAGGGTTGTTGTTGTGGGAAAAATAGGAGGAAAAAGGAGTATTAAGTATTTTTGCCACCTTGAGTTACTTATAAAAACAATAAAGGCTGTGCAGAAATGGATAGGCTAACACTGGAAATTAAAAATAAGGAAGAGACAGAATATTATAGAGTCTGGGGGAAATTGTATAAATGGTTAGACCTGAGGAAAAGAAAGTCAGATTAAAATTAAGAATATTGCCATTTTGGAAAATAGGATGTAAATATGTATATAAAACTGTGAGATGTAAATAATATATGATACAAAAGATGAAGATGTCAAAGATAAAGGGTTAATACACACTAGAATGTATGGCAAAGAGATAGGCCAAGGAAATCGTGCTGTACTCAACTGTTTTTAAATGTTTATTCAATAAAAACTTTAAAAAAAACCAATAAAGGAAGGATTAAAAAAAACTTTTCAAAACATTATCAATTTGCCTACTGGTGATTATTTTATGTGGACTCTCCCACACAATGTAAACCATTAAAAGGCCACATGCAGTGGAAATGTCATGTTTCAAAGCTAACATGGCACATCTAACTTGACATTTAGCCCTCATTCAGGCAGGCAGACCCAACACAGCTAGATTAACTACTTCACTGCAGGCAACAATGAACACACTCAGGAGCTGCCTTCTGCAACACTTAGAAATCGTAGTCTGTGTTTATGTCTCTCCCCCAGGGTTTAAATTCTAGGTCTTTTTGTTCCACCTTTCAAATCAATAATATGAGGTTGTGGGATGGGAAGATGGAGATAGCAACGGAAGGAACTGTAGACTTACATTACCAAGGGACAGAAAGGATGTGTGTTGGTAGCTTATCTCATAAATGTGAACTCAAGCTAGCTGATGAAAAAAAAAAACTTGGGAGAGACCCTGCCTTGACAAATTGACAAATTTGTTAATTTGTAAATTAAATGACATAACAGTTGGAAATACCCCTTGCAGTTTCCAAATTAATATCAGACTCAATATTAAAGGCATAATTTTATTTTTAACCACATACAAAATGGGGTGACGGGGGAGGATAGTATTTTTCTGTGCAGGTCTCTCTTGAATGGTTCCTGGAGCAATTCTAAAAAGAATGCAGTTGTCTTACAACTGGAATTTTTTTTCTTTTTATAATCTATACACTTTTAGCAGTCAAGCTCTTTCAGTCAAGATGGTGCCTTGATTGCTAGAGGGAAAATGACAAGAAAGCACTAAATGGAGCGGAGGGTGGCCAATTACCTTCACTTTAGTGATCTGATCCTTGCAATCAATTGCTTCCGCATTATGTAAATTGGGCATTAAGAAGATGATTCAATGTAACCTTTCCCAACCTGGTGCCCTCTTGATACGTGCGCGTTAGCTCCCAGAATCCTCAGCTAGCATGGCCTGAGCAGATAAAGTGCAATCTATCAGGATGACTTGAGTCCAAAACGTGCATCAAAAAACCAGGGAAGGCTTTAATGATGAATAAGATTAATCAGCAAGACTCAAAGGCAAACGAGTACCAGGAACCATTAAACTGGCAATCTCCATGTTTTCCAAGAAGTAGAGCTGCTGTTTCCTTACTGAGTTGGCTGACCCTTTGCTTAGCTTTCCTCAGCCTGCTGCCTTCCAGATGTTTTGATATTGCAATTCCCAGAATTTCAAGCTATTAACTGTCTGGGAATTCTGGGAGCTGCAGTCAACGCTGGAAGGTCTCACGTTCAGGAAGCTTTCTGGTTCCCACATTTTGGGCTTTCTGGGCCCAAAACAGTTTGGAAATAAAATAAAATAAAATAAAATAAAATAAAATAAAATAAAATAAAATAAAATAAAATAAAATAAAATAAAATAAAATAATCAATTCCTCCAAAATTTCCATAATACATCTTCTGGGAAGTTGCCTTAGGAATATTTTTCACAATTTGACTGTCATCTTTTGAAAAATGTTTAGAAGGATCCATTCTCTTCAGTGCAACATAAAGGCAACAATCATGGGAACTTTTGTATTGCAAGGAAAAGACAACTGAAAGGTAAACTTTGGAAAAGATGTTTGTGTATGATAGGGAGATAAGACTTTTTTCTGTCCTCTCCCATTTTCCTAGTCTGAGATTGTGATTCCTGCCCTAAAGAAAGTGATCTAGTACAAAAAATAGTGTTTGCTTAGGTTTAAGTTTTGATTTGAAAAAAAGATTTCACATACTGATGCAGGGGGAATATCAGGTAGCTCCCTGTGATAGTTAAATAGGATTCAATGGGAAGAAGCAGGAGATACTGAATACTAAATGCTGAGAATGAGATGAAGGAAAAAGCCCAGGTTTCTTTTGTTTGTGGGCTTTCAGAAGGAAAAGGTATACTGTACTTTGATCATGTGGCATGTTGGGTCAGATAGTGATCTTGGTTGTGTTATGTAGTCCACATAGGAATCATTGGGAGAGCTACTAAATTCTGGGATGACTGAAAGGCGCAAACAATGAATAGCCATCTTAGAACTGACATGTCTAGGATGAGTAATCATCAATAAAAGAGAATATTTGTGGCACAGCTCAGTGTCCTGATGATGTTACCTAGTTGGGTAATGAAACAACTGCAAGAAAACAACCAAGCTTTGAGTGCATCAAGGACCCCAAATTGAGTAATCACATTTTGGAAACAGTAATTGTAAGAGAGATGATGTTGGTCACATAGTCTTAATATTTTAGCTTATAAAATGCTACTTAAATGTCTGGGCCAATAAGACTCATACCTGGCCATCAAAATTGAGCTCCAAATGGCCAAGCAGTTCTTGGCAAGTAAATGAGTCTGCCTTGCTGGACAAAAAGAGCAGGGTTTTTATGTGCAGTAAAATATAAACATTTTCTTCTTCTTTAGGTGTTCCAATAGTCTTGAATTAATCCAGATTAGAAAAGTTTTCCTCTCTCTGGCTTGTTACAGCCAGAGGTAGCATGTTAATTCTTTTAACAATGAGAAACAAAAGCAAAGAGAAAAAAATTCAGAATTAGGGTGTAGGCGAAGATGAAAGATTGACAACGTTTGATACGTTCAAATTGGAATCACACAATCTAGGGGTGAAAAGACTTTTTCTCTCCAGAGGGTAGTAAGTCTACTCATAGAGAACATGCTGGTAGTGGGCATGGTTAAAGCCACTGTTGATATATCGTTTGACTTTCAAAGGTTTTTTTAAATTAGGCCATGATCAATCTCAAGCCTGGGCCCAATGGGAAGGTCAATGGAAAAGTGTGTGGTATTTCTCCAACCTGATGTTTGAAACACCCACTGAGCTGAGGGAAGACACACCATATTTTAAGAAAATCTGTCCTAAGAACCTTATTCCCCATTGTAAAATTTATCCTCATCTTTGGAGGGGAGATTTCATTCTTTCCATTTCATTCCTTTTTTAATTTGTGCAAACAGAGAAAAAAAATGAGTCGGGAACGGTTGTTGGAATTGGAAAGACCATCTTGTGTGCAGTGACTGGAAACGTTACTAGGTTGAAACCCTGTTCTTTCTTCCCCCCCATTCCATTATCCCCTTCCCACCTGCTCAGAAAAAAAAAGAGCTTTGAGATGAGAAGGCAAATGGATGAAGCAGAAAATTAATAGACAGGAAAATGACCCCGACCTTAGCTTGGCAGGAACGTTCAATGCAATGCTTTGCTACTTCTTTTCTGGACAATTTATAGCAATGTCATCATTAAGAACAAGCTTGCCAGTGGCTGGGTTTTTTAATAATAATGACACCATTCATCAGCCTTGCCCCATTTAACTCCCCCCGCAAAGAAATGTAAAAAAACACACCTCTGGGGGGTCATAAGGAAGGTTTCTAGAGACTAAGCAATTCCAAGGAGTGTAGGAATTAGATCTATAGTCACTCATAAACAAAGGGATAATGGAGGTGGGTGAGTGGATACATGTTCTCTTTGATTTCAGAAGTGGGGGAACTCTTGGATATGTAAAGTCATTCTCTCGCAAGGTTTAGAACTGGAGCTTCAATTCTATATGTGCTTATTTGGGAGCCACATCTATTTCATTTAATAATATTTCCTTCCAAGTAGTCAGGCATAGGCTATGCACATTACCTTGTAAGTATCTTTCATTGTCATCACATAGAATAGAATAGAATAGAATAGAATAGAATAGAATAGAATAGAATAGAATAGAATAGAATAGAATAGAATAGAATAACAGAGTTGGAAGGGATCTTGTAGGTCATCTAGTCCAACCCCCTGCTCAAACAGGAGACTCTATACCATTTCAGACAAATGGCTGTCCAATCTCTTTTTAAAAGCCTCCAGTGATGGAGCACTCACAACTTTTGTACACAAGCCATATCACTGGTTAATTTTTTTCATCATTAGGAATTTTCTCCTTAGTTCTAGGTTCCTTCTCTACCTGATTAATTTCCATCCATTGCTTCTTGTCTTGCCTTCTGGTGCCTTGGAAAATAATGTAACCCCCCCCCATCATTGTGGTAGCCCCTTAAATATTGGAGCAATGTTATCATGCCTTCCCTAGTCCTTCTTTCCACTAGACTAGACATAGTCAATCCCTGCAGATGAAATGGGCTCAGTCTAAACTAGCCATTAGGTTTAGGGTTAGATTAGGGAATTATCATTTCCTCTCAGTTTCCATTTGGCTCTTCTATAGTGTGTAAAAAGCAGCCTTTGGAAAGAAACCTACTTGTGATCTACCTGCTCTGATCTAACCACTTCTTCAGCAACACAGCATAGTATGAGAGTATGTATGAGATTCCTACACTGCCAGTGAAAAACAAATCTGGTCACCATAAAAGGACAAGGAAGGAAAAAGACAGCCCCTGAAAAGAGGGGCCCAAGATGTCCATTATGTAGGACAGGAAGAAAAGGTACACCATGTGCTTCAACCTTGTTTCTCTAAATCAGTTTTTATTTATATATCAAATGTGTGCACTGTCTGACTCCCAATCACTCTAGTCTAAGTAAAGTAGTAAATACAGTAAAAAAGTGGCTGGGTGACTTTGGGCCAATCACTCTTTCTCAGCCCAACTACCTTACAGGGTTGTTGTTGTGGAGAAAATAGGAGATGGAAGAAATATTAAGCATGCTCACTGCCTTAGCTTATTTATAAAAATAATAAAGGTGGGTAATAAACAATAAATTTAACCAATTAATTGTGTACAACATCTTGTTTATAAATTTTGAAATCATTGATACAATTGCATCTAAGCTCTGGTAACTACAGCTTGTAATTCCAAGATTTAATAAAAGGCTCAAAACTTAGCATTACAGAAGCCCAGATTTATTTATTTTTTTAAAAAGCACCTTGATTGGCCTGTTTAAGTAGAATAATGTTCAAGCAAAGCACTTTAAAATTTAAGATGTCAGAGAAATACTTTTAATTTAATTATTTTTACCACTCTTGTGGGTTAGAGAGCAATACCAATACAATAAAAGGTCCATGGTAAAACCCCAAATTAAATGTAATTAAATTAAAATTAAAATAAAAAAATCCACGGCAAGTGAAAATTAAAGCCTACTGAAACTAGAGCATCATTTCGACAAGCAATAGAACTAACGATACCAATGAGAATACTATATGCATATTTGTTTTATAGGTATAATTTAAGATGGCTTTAAAATCTGACCTCCCTTAACAGGCACCTGGGATTTTACTAGGCCAAAATATATCCAGGTTATGGCTAAGGATGCCAACCTTTTAAAGTGGCATTTACAAAGCACAGTACTCATGACAGAAAGTGTTACCTTTTATAAAATGTAGAAGAAAGTGCACATGATTGTTTCTGGCCAGTGCTACTGAGGTTGGTTCTTACTATGCCCAATTTCTGAGTAATGGAACGGGACCATTTGCACAACTTCCAGAAAAAAAGCCATTCACTAAACATAACTTTGAAACCACATTAGAATAAATAGAATAATGCAGTTGGAAGGAACCTTGGAGGTCTTCTAGTCCAACCCTCTGCTTAGGTAGGAAACCCTATACCATTTTAGACAAATGGTTATCCAATCTCTTAGATATGGTTATTACCTCAAGCCATCGGCCTGGAATCTTGGGGCTGCTTCTTCTGGTGAGGGAGGGTGTTTTAATTTTGGACTATTTATTGTTATACTCTCACTTTTTGTATATTTTCCCCCATTTAATTGTTGGGTTATTGTTGTTTACATTGTTTATGGGTTTTTTTGTTGTTTTAATTTTAAATATAAATATGGGAATTCTGCATTACTCCAAGTCAGCTTTAATTGGAGCAGTTGCTCCAATTAAATGAATTAAAAGATAAGATGATATGATATGACATGACATGACATGACATGACATGACATGACATGAGAAAAAAATAAGATGGCAGGCATTTTCTTCATGCAGTGGCTATGATTTGGACCAGATTTGATAGCACCTAACTAATTAATTGATTACATCATCCATTATTTGTAATACTACCTATCATTTTTCATAACACAGACAGCATGTTTTGGAGGGCAAGACTAGAATATTAACACAATTTTTCTCATTTGCTTATTTCAAGCAAACCATTTTCTGGTCACTGCCTTCTGTAAGCTCTGGCAGAAATCCTTCTCCAGCCTTGATACTGGAGATTCCTTATATAAGCCAATGAAGCAGATCCTGCTACTTACAAACCAGGAGCTCTAATATTCAAATTGAAGGTCATCAGAATGAAGATTGGTCAAAAGCCACATTTTTCAGTGCCTGTTGTAACTTTCAACAGTCGCTGAGCGAATGGTTGTAAGTCGAGTAGTCAGCTGCTAATTGTCCCACCCAAAGGTGCTTTTTCAAGGGGCAACTGGACTTTCTGGTTTTTCTTTGAAGATGTTTCACTTCTCATCCAAAAAGCTTCTTCTAAAGCTTCTTGGATGAGAAGTGAAATGTTTTCAAAAGCACTTTGGGACAACCATGATCTGGATGACTGAGAATCTCCATAGATATTCAACTGCTAATTGTTTCAATTAGAGAACTGCTAATTGATTCATAAGAGTATGGCTTCCTGCTTCATTTTGGAGCAGCTTTCAATTCAAAGGAGTGGATTTCACAAGGGTGAATGTGAGTGCATTTATTTTATAAAAATTTCCAGCCAAATCAATGGAATACTTTTTTTAGAATGTAGAGCCCTGTGACATGACCCAAACAACTAATTCCAATGCTAGGGTTCCAACCACACCTTTCTCCTTAATTCTAACTGGAAGGCCATTTCATTCTCACAGTTGCTATTTCCTTTAGGAACATGAATGAGACCTGTACTAAGCAGGATGTTTGTTCTACCTTTGAGACTAAAACCAAGTCCTTGGGCAGATGTAATGTAGGCAGAATGATTAAATATGATGGAGCATGATGGAGCAGAATGACCCACTTCCTCAACCAGCTGACTGACAGTTTTACTTCTGCCTTTTCCAATCATTTAATGACCCAGCAGGTATTTCTTCAGACATATAGGAAATGCTAAAATACTTTTTGTACCTAAAGGATGACTTATTTTGTGATCTCTTGAATAAGCCATAGAGGACTGGCCTGGGCTATCAACTGAGAGGATCAAAAATATAATTTTTTTATCTATCTATCTATCTATCTATCTATCTATCTATCTATCTATCTACCTATCATCTATCTTTCTATCTGTCATCTATCTCTATCTTGTGTTGCGTAACCTAAGGGTAAAACAGGAAAGTATAAATAGGAACAATAAATTAACCAGCATAAATATGATGCCTGGTTTCACACACATATGAGACGCAAACAAATTGTATAAAAGATTTAATTGCCAATGTGGGAACCCAGAATTGACCATGCTGATGGGTCTGTATGGGATGGATTGATTGATTGATTGATTGATTTAAACACATTAATATGTCTGCACATTTCACAAAAGGGACTCCGACTGGTATAATTGAAGCCATCTGGAGTAACCTAAGTTGGGAAAACCAGATCAAAATACATTTACACTCAGTTCACTGAGTCTAATTTGATATTCCTTGACATTTCCTAAGAAGGACAGCCCTATCCCCATAACTAAATGTAAAAGCTCAACAAGGCATCCTTTTCCCCAGTGAAAATAAGGCTCCAGACCCATAAATAAATGCCAAGATACAGGAAGATGCCCCCCTCCCCCTCCTCTTCCATGCTTGTGTTCCTGCCACAAATCCATCCTGAGCTACACAGGCTCCACTAAGGAACCAAAGCAGAGGAGCAGCTTTCCTCCTGCAGGTTTCGCCTTGGTAACTGGCATGTTTTATCAGCAGCCCAAAGCTGGTCTCTGAAGCCTTTTGTGGTGCCTCTGCTGCCATGGCAACTGCAATAGATTCTGGTCACGGTGTCAGCCTCTCTAGGCCACCAAAACATAATCTAAATCAACATGCGCTTTGGCAGACGTGAGCTGAGATGAGAATGGGATTCGTGCAGATTCCTCCTTCCATAAGGCACAGAAGCAGTAGGTTGCATTGTTTTGAAATAGAGGTTCCAGATCAGCCTCTTTGAGAAGCAGCAATTTCCTTCTGTGGCCCAGGAATTCATATGATTCTGGTTTCCTCCTCCTCCTCCTCCTCCTCCTCCT
>JAOYMU010000001.1:141470167-141483940 GCA_025802295.1 Psammodynastes pulverulentus | reverse complement strand
TAAGCCAAGAAATATCCTTGATTTGCTTATGAATCTTATTTTAGAGTCTTATTTTATTTATTTGTATGGCTTAGAGAAGACTGTAAAGCACTGTGAAGCTGTATAAAAGTCTACGGGCTGTTGCCATTATTTATGCACACAACCCCCCCCCCCCACAATAAAGAATGCCCACTTGAAGGTGCCATTGGATGTTGTGTGTCTATATATTAAAGGAGTTTTTAAATCTGATATTAGCATCAATATGCTTGGCATAAGTATTCCAGTCTGCTTTCTGGAAATTCCAACCAGGTTTACGAAAGTACTGGGATCTGGGGTTCGATTCTGTTGGTTATAGGCCTGTGTCGACTGTGTGGGAAATTGTTCAATCTATCTCTAGATTTGAGAATATGACTTTACTACTCCAGGGGAAACAAAACAAAGGTTTGGGGAATAATCCTTTGCCAATGAGCAAAATGAAATGTGCCTCTATCTTTGACATCATATATAAGAGTAAGATTATTTATTTTCATCCAATTGAATACTCCTCACCTGGATAGCTAATTGATAATAAATAATTGCTGTGATAAATTATATCAGCAAAAAAATCCAGAAAGCATTTCCAATATTTTATAAAAGTTGTTCCTTCTCTAATCAAACAGTTCAATTTAGCCATTTCTGCAAGCTGTGCCATTTCCATAATCCAAAGGTGTCATTGGCTATTAAGGTGTTGTCATTTAAATACATTTCATGTTACATCCCCAGAGCAAGGATGGGCAATTTTTTGTGTGCCTGGGGTCATGTTTCTTTTTAAATCCAGCTATGAAATATGTGGTGATAAGAGCTTTCTGCACCAGATGACCAGTCTGTCAAAGAGACATGCAGTAGTGAGAATAATGTAGTATTTCAATTATCTTGAGATATGCTAGGAATCTAACTCTTGTGAGGTAGTTTTCATAGCAATTTAGATTGGATCACCTCCCTCTCAGCCCTCTGCTTAATGGAACATTGTTTTAAACTGTGATAAAAATAATCCATTGACGGAAAGTTATCTTTCTGTCAGATATTAATAAAGTTGAAAAAGAGTCTTTGTAATATTTACAGTTGTCCTGATTCCATTATAATGTATCTTGGCCTCTTTTCAAAGGTTTAAGAAGTCTGTCAGTATTAGTTTGGTATTATGAATTGTTTCAGATTATTTTTAGATGGAAAGGCTTATTCACTAAGTTTGAAATAGCAAAGTAATGTTAATTACTGGAGAAAAATACTGTTGGTCTGTTCTTTTGTTTATGTAATCACTGATATTCAGAGTAGGTTTTAGGATACTAATCACAAATGGGAAAACTTATAAATCCTGGTATCTTTCTCTGAGGCCAGAGCCTAATTGTCTAGTGAGCATGGTATGGCTATTACTACTCTGGATTGTTCCTGATGAAGTAGTGATTATTTCAGAAGTTTGTCCCCATTGTTTCTTGACCCATGTCCACAATAGTTCATCTGTCTCATAATAGAACTTCCCTGATCTATTCTGTCCACTACATGTTATAAAATTCATTTTGGAGGATATTCTAATCTGTAGGAGCAGATTTGAGACAGCTATATGAGGAAAAGATGTTTGGAAGTCATCGGACCATTCAAATTATATTTTATTCTTTTCTACAAATGGTGTGTACTATTTAATTATCATTTAAGCTTATAAACAAAGCCTTATGGTGCCATTGTGTGGCAGTATTCATACCAATTTTTTTTATATTCTTTAAAATACCAGAAAGGTTAAAAACGTTTTCTTTTTTATAATGTAATTCCTTATTTTACCTCCATAGACATTAGGCATCCAGAAGAACTCTCTCTTTTAAGAAAGTCCCGAGATTCAACCAAAAAGAAAAAGAAAAAGCTGGATGACCAGTATGAGGATGAAACACTTGAGCTGGAAGGACCACTAATCACACCTGGATCAGGTAGGAACCCACCCACTCTCAATAGCATGAGTATGCAGAATATTGTGAAAAAGGCTTGGAGAGAAAAAATCCTTTCACATTTACTAGTAGTAATTTTATTTAGTCACACAATTCCTTGATGGCTATGAGAGAAATTGCATTTCAACGTAAGCAAGCATGCATTGGAGAGGTAAATAATATTTAGTAATTACAGTGTTTAATATCCACTTGCTCAGTTCTGCCAAGGCAGTAGCACTGTTTAAATAGTATTTTCACTATTGAGCCTAACTTGTGTAGTAATTTAACATATATTAGCATAATTGTCTTGAGCTTTATGTTGAGTTTGAGGCAATTTTCTAGCATATAGTCTAGCTTGTTCCTTGCCAATTTGTTTATTATTCTGTACTAAATGGATAGTACCTGAGTTTTAGGTCTGGTGAAGTGCTAGCTTATATGACCATTACTTCTCTACTGCTAGCATATACTCTATTCTCTTTTACTCCCAGGTAGATCACAGAAAGTTTCAAAATGTTCAATTTTATCTTTGTTATTTAACAACAAAATGTATGCATGTTTTTTCACATTTTAAAAACACTGTTGTTCTTTGCTTCTTTAATTATGGAATGGCATTTATGTATAATTTGCTCTGTGACTTGTTTGTAAAAAAGGAGATTAAATAGAAATGTTGAATTTAAGCAAAGTTGGGCAGTTGTAAGATTTCCAAATATTTTAAGAACAGTTGTGACCGAACCTTACGTTAAGATGTTGCTGTACTGAATATGTTTCCAAAACAGACTGAGAGGAATTTAAGCTTGCATAAATGAACCCCTGGACAATAGAGAAAACTATAGGAGGTTTTCAAATATGGAGTAAAATAGATTTGAAATGTGAAGGGAACAAATGCCGTACTTGCAGGTACCTCCATAGAAAATGCTTTTTAAGATGCAGTGTTGAAATTCTTTATGGGAGGAGGGCATGATTGAGCACTGAGTTACCAACTTCAGACTATTGGAGTAGGTCATAAACATACCCAAAGTATGTGCTATTCAGAGCCTTGAGTGCCATCAACACTACGTCAGTTGCAATATACTACTCTGTGGACAAGACAATGTTGTCTGTTATGCATTGGCATAGCAATTGTATCTTTTTAATCATCAACATAACAATAATTAAAGCTATACCCATCTGCTTTAAGCAGTTCCACCAGATATTGATTTAAAGTTCTTTGAAAACCGCTACATATACCCTGGGCTTCCAAAAAATTCCGTCTACAAACAGCTCTTTCTGTTGTTGTCAGCAGGAACTGCTGATATTCTTCTGAAGTCTGGCAATGCCAGTCCCAGGAACCCCTGTGGAGGAATGTAACAGATCATTTTACTGAAGCAAACCTGAGTGGAAATTTAATGCCCAAACATCTTTCCTGTCTCCTACTTAAAATGCTAGCCTCCTCTTTTAAATGGCAACCGGAGATGTTATGTGCCAGCAAATGACTTCATGTCAAACGTAACTTTTCTTGCCGCTTTCCTGGATAATCAGATGCTTGAGATTAGAATTCTAAACCTGTTTTCTAGAACATCAGGCCCAGTGAAATCATCGGAAAAGATTTGTATAATTACCATCAGTTACCCAGTCTTTTCAGATTTCTGTGTGTGGATATGTAATTGAAGTTCCCAATTTATGCAAGAAAGGATTTCAAGGAAAAAAATAATAATTTGAGAGGTGGCTATAATAACGTTAACATGAATTGCAGGGAATCTTGTTTTGGTTGAGTTCTTCTTTTACTTTTCTGTTCCTCCTGTATTCGTTTTTGTTTATAACTTACATTATTTTAAAAAATTGAGATCAGTATCAGTGTTTAAAGATGAATCGCGGGTGGTGCTTTGCCCAGTTAATTTACCTCAAGTCCTTCGTATGTATTTATCTAAATCACACACAAAAAACCCTGAAAACAACAACAACAACCTTGAAGATTATTTCTGTTTTCCCAGCACAGCTGTTTTGCTGTAAAATGAAAAGAGTCAGTAATCCTAAGTTTAGTCTTGTTTGAGTCTTTTTTCTGCATCCTCTCCCAGATATGTTAAAATTGTGGACAAGGTTCCCCTTTTCCTCCAGTGTGAATGTCCAAACTGGGAAATACTGCAATTACTTCTATGAAGGAATCTCTTTGCGGTTATTCCCTAGTTTTTTTCCCCTGTTTTGTTTTAATTATAGAACCAGACTTGGTGTTATAGCCAGGTAACTGCAAAACCAATTTTATATGCAGGGTGAGAAGGGAGTCATCAGATTCAAAAGTTCCAAATTATATTCCTCAGTAGTTTCATGTTGAACAGATGTAACACTGTGGGGTTCCATTGGTCAGTCACTTAAGTGTGAAAAAGTAGTCTGCCAGCACTATCTTCTGGGCATAGCCAGGAAGGGCTAGAATCCTGCAAAATTGTGTCCCAAGGAGTAGTCTCATCAAGGACTCAAAAAAAAATGCTGGATGCCCAATAGTATCAAAAATCATTAAGAATTTCAAGAAGATTTAGTAGGCCATGCTCTCCCCATCCAATTTGACATAAATTATTTGTTAAGGCAACCAAATAATCTTAATAGAATCCAGATTGGGGACATGATCGAAATTAATGAATTAATCTCATCCAGATGCATGTAAGATCTTCATCTTCTTTCCCAGAAATAAAATGTTTTAGATTATCTTACAGTGTACAGATCTCCTGGATCAGAAAAGAGTTTCTTCAATAGGAATCTTATCTTCATTATGCTGAGGGTAACCCTTCCCACCTATGAAGAAGCATTTGATCTGCTCTCCTAAGCATGAGATAGTTTACTCAAGAAAGGGCAAGAATTCTTGGAAGCTTGGCATTCAGACAAAACAGCCCTCGATACACTCACAGAGATAAACCACATTTACACTACATTCAAAACAGAGACAATAAAACACCTAGGAAGTAAAAAGATCAAAACACATCCCTTCCAGCAGCCCATAATTAGAGGGGATTAGCACCAGACAATCACACATAAAATAATAATCAAGGAACCACCAAGGAGGAAACTGTATCCTCACCAAAACTGGCAGGGCAAGCTACTACAGAGCCCATACTCACTCCACTGATGATGTTATCCAGTTGGGTAATGAAATATGAGTTGGGCTGAGAGAGACAAGAGTATAGAGGAAAAGGAAGGCTGCCTTTCACCCTATATACACTGTCTTTTCAGCCCAAATCATTTCATGGGGTTGTGAGGAAAATAGGAGGAGGAAGGTGTGTTGATATGTTCACCGTCTTGAATTATTTATAAAAACAATAAAGGTAGGGAATGAATGAATGAATGAATGAATGAATGAATGAATGAATGAATGAGTGAGTGAGTGAGTGAGTGAGTGAGTGAGTGAGTGAGTGAATAAGCAAGCAGGCAGGCAGGCAGGCAGGCAGGCAAGCAAGCAAGCAAGCAAGCAAACTGCCTTCATGTAGAAATCCAAGGTGAACCTATTTGACTTTAAGTTGCTCACGGCAATCATGGCTTGTCTCTTCCAACATCTTGAAGATTCTACACAGAACAAAAAAAGCAATGCAAACCTTTGATTGTGGAGGCAGTGAAGGCAGAAAAGTATATACTCTTTGCTGCTTCTTTTCATCAAAGAAGCCACAATCAATGCTTGTTTTGATCCATTGCAAGAATTCCCACGCATGTGCTTCAGCTATCCACAGGGATATTTTTCAGCTATTTTCACTTAACACAGAATTATTAAATATTAATTTGTGAGTAATCTCTTTCCTGATTATACTGTAAGCGCAATTTTAGTATTGATTTATTTGGCATTTGGAGAAAATAGCCCTCATCTAAACAGAGAAAAGCCATGTGGGGACAATTTATTTGTTTGAGTTGAAAAATGAGGATAGCAATGGGAATTAGATTTTGAATTATTCACTTCATTTCAAATTAGTTAAATAGTTATGGATCCTGACTGTGCCCTTGCTTCCCACACAAGAATTCTAGAGCATTTGTCTATTCTGTTTTAAAATATACACATCAAATGTTTTGAATGCCAACTAATAAGTTCTACTCTATGTGTTTGCCTGGTTCCATTAGATTGCCTGCTAATGCTTGAGATTCTTTGACCTTCTTAATGATAAAACAAGGATTTTAAGTACACAGATAAACAGTGGACCAGGGTTGCTTAACCTCATATCTACAGTCCTTGCAAAGATCCAGCTACTCAAGGCCCTACCCTTTCCTCTCCCTTATTTCAACATGCGGGTTTTTATAAATGGCTGTTGTTCAATAACTGATTCAGCATTCTCAACAAGAGAGCAAATCCGCAGATCCTCTTTGAATTCTATTTTTTTCTTGCTCTCGGCATTCTTTCAAACAACCTGGGTAATAAATAAGCTAACTTGCTGTTTTGTAACAGTGCTTTTGCTTTTTCTGTTAAAATGCGTGAAGCAAATTAGACTTATTTTTTCCAAAACAATGATTATTCTGAAATATGCTTATGATGTTTGGATGGTTTCATTGTGAGTTAACCTGGCCTATGCTAAATAGGAAGGAAATTATTTTGTTTCAGCAAAGAACCAAGATCTAGATCCCTCCTTGCATATTTAAGAGAGGTTCCAAGGATGTGGTGGGGGAGAGAGCAGGATTAAATCTGACTCCCTGCCAATGTCCTTTGTGCATATCCATCTCTTCATTTCCAGACCTCACATGTTGAGCAGGGAGGGCTAAAGAGGAATTCTGCGTGGTTTTGCTTGAATAGCTGATAATAATTTTCTACGCAATCCAAATTCCACTGAAACAATGACCGTGGATATGCAGTTAATCACATTCAAACTTTCGTGTGCAGTTCCCACTCAAATCTTCCTGTTCTGTAAGGAGCATTTCACACTAAAGGATGGGGGTCAATCACACATAAGAATTTAAAAATTAGAGTAAGCCCCAAAATTTTTTGAACCCAAATGCAAAAAGGGACACTGGAATGAGATTTGGGGTGGAATTCCATGTTTAAAAATGGGGTTGCTTGCTCTTTTTAAAAATTGAGACTTTTTGGTGCCCAGGGTAGAAAACGTGTGACTCCGTGGTCAGGAAATCCGGTGCCCAGGAAGTCAAAAATGTTTTGAACCCCAATGCAAAAAGGGACACTGGAATGAGATTTGGGGTGGACATATTTTCATCTTTTACCTGTTCAGACAAAATAAGCAAACAAGACATAGAATTTACTGCAGAGAAAGTCATTATAAAGGATCATGTTTAGATCTTTAGTGAAAAGCAACTCCAGGAAGCCCAATCAGCAATGGGAAAATCTTGAAGGAGGGGAAGGAGGGTTTTGCTATCCCAAATTGTATACCTCCCTCCACCTTTTTACCAAGAACATATCAGTATCCTTAATTTTCCTGTGGTGGTTGGAAGAGCATTTCTTTTTCTTTAAAATGGAAGGAAAAGAAATCTGTGGTGACATGGTTATTTCTGTTAATTTTCTAAAGCTTTTACCGAGGTTTTTAAAATAAATAAATAATGATGGACGTGTCTCACTAGTTGGTTTGAGAGTCTGGATCATTAAATATTCTTCAGCAAGATAAAATATTTTTTTTTATTACAAAGCCAAGGAAACCACTGTTGAAGAACAAATACAGACAATGTGATGCAATTTTGAGGATGCCTTCATAAAATTGTTATCACAGGGGTCTTGCTTGCTCATGGAACCCTAGTGAGGATGGCTGGTTTTAAAACAGTCATATATTGGAAGACAGAGTTAAATTCAGCTGTGCAAGGAGACTATTGGGCACCCAGAAAGATATTCAGGAGCTCTTTGCTTTCTTTATTGTCATATTATCTAATGAGTAATTCTAAATTGGAAATGTTTAAGTAAGTATCTGTCTACAGGTAACTACAGTTGGAAGAAAAGCATAATTTAAAGATTGACTGTCCTACAAATTAATATGAGAAATATGCATCAGATCAAAAAAGTGGACAAAATGATTTTTTTTTCTGTTGTCTGTAATCAGACCTATTGCATCAATTGCTGCGCAACATAGTAGAAAAAGATTCCCCTGGTGTAAAACCTTTGGACCTGAGTCAGATAAAGGGAGAGGAACTGTTCAGCTAATATTTTTTAAAATGAAAGACCCTGGAATCTATAGTGTTTTAACATTAATGTTGTCTGTGCAAATGAATTGCATGATTCATTTTGGGTAAATGAAGCAGAATGTATTAAGCAGAATAGTTTGCAAGAAGGATGCATCTAAATATTGAAGTTAGCATCTGTCTGCTCATTGCTTTTTCATGCAAGATATGGTACGGTGCAGATAATATTTTATAAAAATAATCTTTCGCAGAGTAATAAATAGTTGGGGTTTCTTAATTTATTTCAAAAGTGATAACAGATTAGGCAGGTTTAAGTGAATTAACCAGAATTCTAGTAATGTCATGTATCTGTGAGTATATTCTGTGTCTGTTTGCACTGCTTTGATATTAAAATCAACAAACTTGTTCCTTACGTTCAGAATATAGTTTCACTTACTGATAATACAATTTTGTACACATAATTACCCAGATAAATCAATCTGTATCTTTCCCTTTCTTTGCTTATATTCCCTATCTTAAATTTATTATTTACATTTTAGCAGTAACCAATTATAAAATATTTTGCATATTTGGATGAAATTTTGTTTGCTTATTCAACAAATGTATGTGGCTGCCTGTTTAACCAGCAAATCTATAATCTCCCAAAATAGTTCAGCTGTTGATTCTTAAAGTCAAGTTCAACAATTGCTTCTAAATAATTCTCCTTGTTATTTGTTCCATAGGTCATCTAAAACTAAATTGTAAATGAATCCCCAAATAAAATTGTTTCATCAGATAAATATTTTAAGGGGATGTTTTCCGATAGTCACAATAAGTTTAATATTGGATTAATCTAGTGGTGATAATATAGAGTGAAGCTCTTTATAGAAATGATACTATATAGTATTTAATGTGGAAATAGATACTTTGTGAATAGAACATTTATTTTGCCTTTTCTTCCTAACTATCATCTTAATTAACCAGTAAGCATAAGGTCGAATTGGTCTTTCTTTTATTTTTGTTTGAACATTTATCATAAGTTTACCTTAAAATAACCGTATGGCGATATGGTCAGTATATTGTATGAAACAAATATGGACATTCAGAATGTTGATGGATTTTAATTGGATCTGAACAGGGCAGTGGCAGCCCATTCATTATCATATCCTATGATATTCTCTCCCTCCCTCCCTCCTTTTACCTACCTACCTACTCACCCACCCACCTACCTGTCTGGATTTTTTGTTACAAAGAATAGCATTATTTACCAAGTGTTTTGAATAGGCTCTCTGTTCAAGCTGATTATAGAGGCAGCAAATAGCAATACATGTTAGCTTAATTCCTGCTGCATTGAAATGTACAGTTGTTCTGAACTATTTTAAGAAATATTGAGACTGGAAACCACATACCATGCTGAAACCAAGCAGCCTGTTTCTGTGTATTTCAGGAATACAGAAAAGGAAAATTACTGCTTTCAGGGCTTTTTCAAATATCTTTCCTAAACTATTACATTTTTCATGCTCCGACTGTAGTGTTTCCTTTTCATGTTATGTAGCATTGTCTTGTCATGTCTTTTCATGTGCTTAGTTTTTATCATGTCCAAATCTCATACAAAAACACAGAGATTAATTTCCTTCCCTCTAATAAACTTATCTCTTGTCATGTGAAAATTAAAAAAAATGTAAACTATCTCAACTTGAAATCTTAGTTTTCTTGATTGCATCCTTGAATATCTTACTACTGTACTTTGCCTTTTTTCATCCTTATTGTTCTTGTTCTATTCCTTTCGCTGCCTTCACCTTACTGTCTTCTATTTTCCTTTCTTTCCTTCTTATAGGCTCTGATGTTCTTTACATTGGCCCAGTAAAAGGTGAGCCTCGTGTGGATAGGACTTTTCTCTCCTGTTTTTTCTGCTTCCTGTTTCTCTGAACTATGTGAATCTGAAAACCAAGGAAGTTCTTGGCTATATTTTGACCATATGGTGTCCCACAATTGTCTCTCACAGTTGTCTCTTGGTTATATTTTGACCGTATGGTGTCTGTATTACAAAATATGTGATTTAGATTCTGGGTTTGTTTGTTTTTCTAATTGGGAAAACAGTTAATCTATTGAGTGCTATTTAAATAACACAGTATTTTTACATTCTATCAGAAATAGAGTATTAGAAATACAAATTATTCATATTTTATACTTTATATATGCAGCATAACCAGTGGTGGGATTCAAAATTTTTTACTACCAGTTCTGTGGGTGTGGCTTGGTGGGCGTGGCTTGGTGGGCGTGGCAGGGGAAGGATACTGTAAAATCTCCATTCCCTCCCTACTCCAGGGGGAAGGTTACCACTGGTTCTCTGAACTACTCAAAATTTTCTCCAGAACTTGTCAGAACCTGCTGAATACCACCTCTGAGCGTAACTATGAAGTAAAATTACAGATCAGTCTATTTATATTGGAAAAATGCTGCTTAACTGAAAGCAGAGCCTAAAGACTTCCATCATTTGTATAAGGAAAGCTCTGCTATTACACCTACATTCTTTTTCCACAATGTCTAAATCTATAGCAGGTAGCAATAACATATCTTCCTCCATGTTTCTCAACAATAAGTACAGAGAATCATATTGCTTTTGATATTTTAGATCATGCATGTGCATGAGAAATAATAGCCATGAACAGCTGTATAATCCATTTATTTGTTTAGATGTATAAGCCACTCAATTCAAAAAAGAAAAAAATCGCATATGGCAAAAATGAATGCAATATATAATTATAAAATGGAGAGACAAGTACATAACAAAACAACCAAAAGGGGATTCTCACTCAATTGGCCAGTAATGATAAAGGGAAGAGCCAAATCCTAAAGGCAAGAATTGTTGTGGCCTGAGTATATTTGGGACTGGGGAAGTTTCCAGAGCAGTCATAAAATTTACAATATTTATAATTTGTCCTGAATTTTGAGAGCCCAGAGGAACTAATAAAAATCAAAGTACAGCCTTGTTTTAAAGCCATCTAAATAGCATCTTCTAATTGTAGCTTTCTTAATTAAATTATACGTTGTTTGGAGAACTTCATTATCCTGAATATCCTACTATTCAGCTTCACTAAATGATCTAGGTTGTCTTACTGCAAAAACAAACAGAACAGATGGGGTTTTGTCTATCACATGCATATTTTTAATATCTTAATCACATAGGTAACCATTCCATCTTTCTGTAACATTTTCCAAAACATCATCATGTGACCACAGTTTAAATTCTGGATGCCATATGGACCTCATAGTCACATGTTCCTGTATACCTGACATCCAGTGTAGATATTCCTTCTTATTTTTGTAGCATTCACTAAAAATATTGAGTTCTGAAGTTATTGGTATTGTAAGTCCTCTTCTGAATTGAGTGGACCAAGTGTGGAATACTAATTTGATTCTTCCTATCTTTCTCCAATTTAGGAAATGTATATTCAAGTCCAGGGCTTTATAGCAAAACTATGACACCAACTTATGATTCTCATGATGGGAGTCCTTTATCACCAACTTCAGCTTGGTTTGGAGACAGTGCTTTATCAGAAGGAAATCCAGGTATACTTGCCGTCAGCCAGCCAATCACCTCCCCAGAAATCTTAGCCAAAATGTATAAGCCACAGTCACTTCTGGATAAAGCCAAGATCAACCAGGGGTAGGTTTAAAAACATTAGTTTTGGAGCCTGTTTGTATGAAAACATTGCTTTGTAATGACTGAGCTAGTATTTTTTTTCCCCTCTTTTGGAAGATGGCTAGATTCTTCAAGATCACTTATGGAACAAGAGGTGAAAGAAAATGAAGCTTTACTACTGCGGTTCAAATATTACAGCTTCTTTGATTTGAATCCTAAGGTATACAGTTATGTTAACTATAATATGGTCAGGATTTTCAGTGCATGTACGTGGGTTAGTGACTTGGCCGCGTACTGTGATCAGTATAGAATTTCTTTACAGAACTGCTAGGAAATGGTTGGATTATAAGAAATAAAAAGCAAGATAAAGGCCAGTAAGACAAATAATTTAATAATAACAAAATAACTTAGAGCAGTATTTAAGGGACAAAAATCACACTCAGTATGCTAATGCTAATTTCCAAATCGTATTTTAAAAGCTATTGTTTTATTTGATACTAGAAGATCCATAATTTCAGTAATATTGTGGCTTCCAGGATTAGGATATTCTAAAGCCACAGCAAGGCTGTCTTTCATATCTCCATGTAATACAGGTAGTCCTCAATTTATGACCATAGTGGAGACCAGAGTTTCCATTAATAAACAAGGCATGTGTCATGGGTAGGTACATGCTTGGGAAATAATCCTCAAAGTAATGGGATACCAAACTGGTAAGGGCTTCAAATGTTATTAGTAAAACTTTGAATTGACCTGTAATGCAGGCAGCACATTTATGTGGATTTCTTTTTTGAAGTCTATTCTGAATATGTTTTGCTGTTGTATTCTGTACTAATTGTACTCCTAAGATGTTCAAGGGCAATTTTGTGCAGACTGTATTGCAGTAATCTAAAGAAGATGACATCTGTTATGGATTATTGTGATTAGGTGTCTCTGTGCCTTGAAGGCTTACAAGCCTCAGACTGGACATGCACTAATGCACTTCACTGAGGCCTTGAATGACAAAGACACATTTAAGAGTGTGTGGCAAAGCTCCACATTGTGCTCCTTCAGGGATGGTGCAGCTTTCATCTGGATAAAAGCTAAAAAGATGGGAGTACCATTTAAAAGGCAGCATTAAGGTAAATATTAATGTTGCATCAACCTAGGGGAAATAAGATTGGGGGAGAGATAATTTCAGCATATTTGAAATAGGCGGCTTATTTAAATTATAGCAGGGAAGGTTTGTACAGTATTAGTTCCAAGAGGGTGGTGAATTTTCTGTTGGAGCATTGCATCTTCTGACCTTAAATAGCCTGTTGGCACATAGCATTCAATTAGCAAGTAAAAAATAAGAACTTTGTAAAAAGTTTATTGATATTTGTTCAGGGTCTCTGGTAATAAGAACTGCATACTGTCCATAGGGTGGGTTATGAATCAATAATTTGGTTATGTCTCCATAGTATGATGCAATCAGAATAAACCAGCTATATGAACAATCCAAGTGGGCTATTCTTTTGGAAGAAATCGAGTGCACAGAAGAGGAAATGATGATGTTTGCAGCGCTGCAGGTAAGTGTTGGCCCCGAAGACCCAGAGCTCTTTAACTCTTGGTTTTTGCTTTTCAAAGAATCCTTAGCAGACTTGACTTCCGGCTTCCAGCGGCGCCGGTCGCTCTCAGGGTTTTCTCCTGCCCCCAGCATCCGATCCCAACCGCCGCTGAGGCCCCCAGGGGCCAGGCGTCCGGAGAGGGCGCCTGCCGTTCACGGGCGGCTCGCCAGGGGCCCCCAGCCGAATCCCAGGGCTGGGAGGCCGATGCTGGCGCACTCCAGGCTCAGCGGGGCTGGCGGAGTCAGGCGGCAGCCATTGTAATGGTCGCCGTCTGAGCCACTGTGTCCAGCGGAGCCGGGGCTTTTCTAAGACATTCGCAGCGGCCTGCGGCGAAGAGGGAACCTGATGGTGCCTGGAGAGGTAGGCACGGGAGTTTGAGAACTGTTTGCAGCGGATTAAGACTTTCAAAAGCGGCGTTCCGGAGCACGGGGGGGGGGCGGTCCTTCCCCCCCATAGCTGGGAAGGTCGCACGATCCCAATTAAAGAGAAGGGGGAAAAACAACATGACCACTTGCCTTGCTTGCTTCTGGGGACGTTTACTTTCGGAAAGATGTGGTTGAGAAGGCTGGAA
>JAOYMU010000001.1:141203219-141215019 GCA_025802295.1 Psammodynastes pulverulentus | reverse complement strand
GCCAAGTTTGGACATCCCTGCATTAACAGAATCTCACAAGTCTGAAAGTACAGTTCTCCTGTCACTTTTAAAGCCCGAGAAATGAGGGAAGGCTCCTTTTGAGTTGTTTGCCATGCTCCAATTCCTTTTGTAGACTAAGGTGCCTCTTATCCAGGGGTGAGATTCAGCTGGTACGGACCGGTTCAGGCGAACTGGTAGTTCTGGCGATCAGTTGGCCCCGCCCGCCTACCCACCCACCCCTGTCCTAGTCTATCCTTTATTTCCTTCTTTTGAAGCCTAGCTGATTTACGTGGCACAGCGGATTGCCACGCCTCAGCTGTTTTACTCACTGGGACTGCAGCAGAAGGTGAGTTTTACCTGAAAATGGCTGTTTTTAAAACTGCGCACTCCCACAAAGTGCACATTTGGTGCGCATGCATGCTCACCGAACCGGTTATTACACCGGTTGAAGCCCACCACTGCTCTTATCCAATGGTTTTTCTGGTTGTGGCTCTTCCCCTTGTCTCCCAAGGCCATTCCTACATGCCATTATAGAAGACTGATAAAAAAAATAAGCTTCTTCTGAATCAGATATTTTCTTTCTTTACATTGGGTGTGAGTGTATGTTCATAGAGAGAATATTTCTGTAGCTCCAAAATAAATATGCAAGCAATATATACGCAGATCTTCGTGTTCAAGCCAGGTCACTCCTTCACTCATTGCACAATTTGTTACCTTCTCCTCCCACTTTTATTCAAAAGGCCAGCATACATCCTGTAGATTTTGGAAGAAAGTCAAATGTTTTGCCATCACTGCTTACAGACAGTATTGCAAACTGTGATGGATTAATGACTTGATTTTCAGAAAGTTAAAAACTGCAAGGAAGTTTACTGTAGTCAAAGTATACAACTGTTAATGTTTATATGGTGCATTGTAATATCTAAGCTTCTTGAGAAATGGATTCCAAAGTTACAATTTGGCATAGCGCAGTCAAAGCCTATGCACATTTTCTAAGAAATAATGTTAAAAGAATTCAAGAAGGCCTTATTGTTTGGTAAGTATGGTTTATTTCAAATTCATGAAAAGAAACCTGCCTTTGGAATCCTGAAAATAGAGGTTTTATTTTATAACAAAAGTCCTCCTAAACCAGGGTTCCACAAACTTGGGAACTTTAAGATGTGTAGACTACCAGAATTCCCTAAGCAACTATGATGTTCACACATCTTAAAGTTGCTAAGTTTGAAAAAAACTGTTCTAGACTTTAAATTCCTGAAAACAAATATGCCATTCAATGAGGGAAATTCTGTTTTAAGTTTTGCTTTTACATTCTAACAGATTGTTAATGTTTAATAAACATCAAAAAGTTTTTATTTTCCTTTTAAAAGCATCAACATTTGTTGAGAAAGAAACTTTAGTTTCCTGTTCAATGAAAAAAAAAATGCTCTTTTGAGTTTGATTTTTCTATTTAGTAGTGGAAATACACTATATTAGCATTATTTTCTAGCAAGTGATATCAGGTAAACACTTCAGTCAAAATCTCCCAATTCCCATGAGCTTGATAACAGAACAAAGCCAAACAAATCTAGCTAGAAGTAATTTTTCAGTCTAGAATTGTAATATCACTGGTCCTAGAGATACTAATCTTCTGGGATCATCTTTCTGCCACTTTTATTCTTATTTATTAGATATTTGTCCCCTTTATAAGCAACTCAAAGTAACTTACATTCCTAATGTTTTCTTCTTCCTCTTTTTCCCACAACAACAATCCTATGACATGGATTGGGCTAGAGAGTGTCTGGCCCTAAGCCACCCAGCTGGCTTTCCTGCCTAAGGTGGGATTAGAACTCACAGTCTCCCGGTAATTGGACCAAAGTCACTCAGCTTTCATATGTGGGCCTAGAATTCCCAGTTTCCTGGTGATTGGCTCAAAGTCATGCCACCCAGCCAACTTTCAGGATTAAGGTAGGACTAGAACTCACAGTCTGTCGATTTCTAGGCTGGCACCTAAACTACAAACTGGTTCTCTTTTTTAAAGATAGTACTCTGAACCCTTTAAAAACAATTTTGAAGTGCTTTGTACTTTATGGAAAGATAGTTCTTAAAACAGCCACACCAATCTTAGGGTGGCAGAGAAGCCTGAGAAAAGAGGGTCTGCTTTAATGAATAGCTGGGTGGTGCTGTGCTCAAGTGCAGTCTGAAGCAGTGGTGGGATTCAACAGGTTTGCTTCTATTCACGAGAACCGGTTGTTCACTTTCTAAGCAGTTCGGAGAACCGGTTGTTGGAAGAAATCTCCTTTCCCCCCCACTTTGCAGGGCTAATCCTGTAAGGAAGGCATGAAGGAAACATTCTGGTGTTTCTAGCCTAATCTTTATCGCCCTGCTTACAGAAACTGCCTCTTGGTTAACCCATACAACAGCTAAAGGCTTTCCCCAGCTGGTCATTAGGGCAGAGAACCGGCTGTTAAATTATTTGAATCCCACCCATTGGTCTGAAGTATTCCTCAAGCATTTTTGAAGCACACATGAATTGAACAGCAATAGTAATTTTGGCCCAACCAATGGGGTCATTATAGAAATTCCTTCCCCCTAAAGTACTCTTTATGTTCAAGGGAAGAAATAGAACATTGGGTTTATTGAAAATAAACAAAAATAAGATCTACTATCGATTATGTTGTTATACAGTGGTGAAAGGCATAGACTGGATGTTGGAATACATGTAGCCCTCGTTTACTGACCATTTGAAGTTATAAGGGAGCTAAAGGAAACTTATAGTTATGGCAACTGCAGCATCCATGTGGACACTTTGCAACCAATGGGCATTTGTAACAGAGTCCCACAGTCATGTAATTGCCTTTTGTAACCTCCACAGCCAGCTTCTAACAAGCAAAGTCAATGTGGAAGCCATCAGGAAGTCACAAATCATAGTCACATGATGCTGTGCTTAACATTCTGTGGTGGTTTGCTTATCAACTGCAGCAGTAGCTGGGGTTGTGTAACTCAGTGCAGTTTTGTGATGTTTACTTAACAACTCTACCAGTTAGCGAAGGGGTTGTCAGTTCCAATTCTTGATTTTTATTTAACTTTTCTACTTTGACCTGTTGATTTGTTACTATTACTCAAAGCTTGATCAAGTGTGATTAAGACTTGGATAGTGAACATTAGAGCAATAGGCTAAATTGGAAAGTAAAAAAAAAAGTTCAGAAGATGGAAATAGCACACCATTTCCAGACTGTTTCAAAGAAAATTACTTTGATATCCCCAGGCATCAACCTTGATTTGAAGAAGGCTTAATTTGGCTTCTCACCAGCCTTTAGGACTTAAAGTGCCCCAAAATGAAATCCAAAATCTACTGATGTATCCTAATGCAAAGAAAAATTTAGATGTGCTGCAGACATTCTAGATTACTGTAATAGATTTCCATTGATTTTTTTCCCCAGTCTCTAAATAAAGTAAAATATAACACGATGATTGTTGCGGTCTTTTTGCCAGAGCACTGAACTTTACGATTGTTTTATTAAATATTCCATTCCTCCAAAGAAGTGTATAAAATTGACTCAGATGTACTACAGATAAGAACAGAGGCACAATTAAAATTGTGAAGACAACTTTTTATTAGAAAACTGTTATTCCGTTCCCAGCATAATGGTTTACTTTTACACATCTGGCTCATTCCATACCCCGTGACTTGAATAAAGCAGAGTAGATTTTTTTAAAATCAGCCACACACACTATTTGTGTAAATTAACTCATCAATACACATGTCTCTCTGCATCTATTTTGTAAATATCCAATATCAATAAATAACTTTTACGAACAGTAGCTATATGATGTATTCTCATTAGCTTTGCCATTTGCATTTCTCCCCTTTCAATTAGGAGTTTATATATACTAGTCACTTGATATAATATTTCATATATTTGATGGGGTGGCCTGCAGTTCATAAAATGCTTATGCTACAATAAATGGGTCAGTTGTTATGAGGCCACAAATGCTGATTAGTTTTTGTCACTGCACTTACTGAGGTTTTGTTTGATCATGATTTCATTAATATCAATTCTTTGTGATTGTAGAAAAGAAGCAAATTCTACATGTTAGCTTCTATTTGATTTGATATGCAGGTGGCTTATGCATACTCTGGGCAAAACACATATAAACCCACAGCACTGACTTAATGACTCAGGGTAATTTGTCTTTTTCATTAAGAAAAACAGACCTGATTGATCATTTGCTTAACCTTTGCTGTAATGCTAAACTCACATATCTGACAATAAACCCCACTGAATTGAATGGGCCTTATTTCTGAGCTATTTAAATGCGAGTAGAGGTAATAGAAATGTGAAAATCAAAGGAATACCAGTAAAACTTTACTAGAGCTCTCAGGGATGGCTGCATGGTGTGATCATGAAGTGAAGATGGCAGTGAAGTTTCATCTTTTTTTTAATATCACGGGTGTCATCTTCACTGTATGATCACACTCTACAAACACCTAAGTGCTGTCATATCTGAGATGAAAAACCCCCCCAAAAGCTACTAGATAGCAAAGAAATGCAGAAAAATATCCTTGTTCCACTAAGTATTCATCTGGATGTCTGCAGCCCAGTTCTGTATCCCACGGTTTACTTTAAAAACAATCCAAGTGTTATTAAAAATCCAAATGCTACTATAAGGGGCCATATCTTTTCATGACAAAGGCCAGCTCTGGCCTATATGGGGCACTTTCAAATAAAAAAAAGCTGAGTCAGGATTAAAAGAGGTTTGATTATTTTATTTCATATGCAATTAAAGAATAAATTAAATAAGTTGCTTAATTAATAAGTTAAGTATTGAACTTCTTCCCTCTTTGGTAGATGTAAAAAATACAGTTCAGTGACAACTTTGCATCCTAGGTTTTCTGGGGTTCCATGCCCATGCATGGTGTGCATCCTTAATTATCTTTTCCTCTAGGAGATGTTGCACCACTCCTGGAGAGAAAGCACAAGAGATAACCATGGTTTATGGTCAAACAAATCAAGATGTTTCTGCAACAGTGCGATTGAAGCTCTGTAGATGTGACACTCATAAAAAAAAAAGATGAAGCTCTTCTCACACCATTGGAGGCACCATCTTGACTTTTTGGATCGTTCCTGTGGACACTCTTCAGGTAGAACTGGGAAAAATCCCAACCTGAAATATTGTGAGCTTCCTTAAACACTGCAACAAGATAGAGCAAGATAAAGGATTGCCATGATTGGCAAAAAGCAACTCCTTCCAATCTGCTTCTTGAGCCCGTTGTTATTGTCTTGCAATTAGACTGGGAAAGGATTGAATGTGGAGAGTCCTCTCAGGTCTCCTTCTGATGAACAAGAACACAGCTCGGAATCATGGAAGCTACAGCTGAGTGTTGACCCCAGGAAATGAATTCATGCTACAATTCCAGTCGCAATTCCATATTTTCCCCGAGGAGCTATGAGAAATGGGCACCTGAATGCCCCCTCTGGGTCTGTGCTCTATTGTCTGCAATTGTCTGTCTGTTCCACAGGCATCTGCCTATTCTTTGGTTGTGAGGGTATCTGACAGCACAGTATGGATCGCACTAGCCGAAGGATAGGAGGTCTCAGGATGACAAACGCCCAGGGGTTCACAATGGAATTAACAGACAGAAACCTCATCACTAGAAGATCCCTTGTTTCATAGTTCGTACTAAAACGGTTCATAAAGGCATGGATCTGAAAAGACAAAACATTAAATCAAAACAGATATTTAGTAACTGTCTAGAACTTGAAGGTTATGAGCCCTTTCTCATGCAATTCTTTTTGTAAATTAAGTAAATGTATAAAAGGTATCATTTTATCTACAAATCCAGTGGAATTAATTGCTAGGTATGTGATTTAACATTACAACTACAGTTAAGCAATAGAGGTGAATTAGATTAATCCAACTTTTCATATAATGTCCTTGTTATTGTCATTGATAAGCTCATGGCAGAAGCAACCTTTGAATCACAAACACTCTGAATCATATTATCCGCAGTCCCCCACCTAGAGATGTCCACGCTGTTCTTCTCCTTACCACTTCCATCCTGGAAATTATGGCCACTGTAGTCCCACCCATCCTGATGATGCTAAATATAGCAATTTTCCCCGATTTGCCACTCTCAGTTCTCCCAATTTCCTAGCCAACAACTGAGTAAGTACAGAAAAACTGCATATTACAGCTCTGTGTGATATCTGGATTGTATCTAATTGACATATTGGAAGAATGAGAGTAAAGATTACAAAAGGAGGGAGAGAGAGAGAGAGAGAGAGAGAAAGAGAGAGAGAGAGAAAGAAAGAGAAAGAGAAAGGAAGGAAGGAAAGAAAGAAAAAGAAAGAAGGAAAGAAGGAAAGAAGGAAAGAAGGAAAGAAAGAAAGAAAGAAAGAAAGAAAGAAAGAAAGAAAGAAAGAAAGAAAGAAAGAATCCACAACACCAACCCAGATGTCATTTTACTTTATCTAAGCCAGAGATCTTTGGACATTTCCTCTATTGGCTGACTGCAATTCTCTAGTAACCTTTATGTTATAATCCAAGTCAAGACTCACTGCTACTTCCATAATCATTAGAAAGTATTTCCTGCTTTAATGGCTAGCAAAGTAGCATCATGCAGGCCCCTTAGCTTAGCTGTGTAGATACCAGTTTGAAGTTCAAAAACAGATCCCAGCATGTCTTGGGCTAATTACATTATACCTGTCAGCTTCCTTACAGGTTCTGCTTATCTCCTGCCCAAGGCAAGTTTTCACAATTCTCACTAGGCAGATCAATCCTAAAAGTATGCATGCGTATGATGATGTTCTCTCTTTGCTTTCCCTTAGTCAGCTGGGGGAATGGAATATTTTAATTAGAGCTGCTGACTCCTATATAGGAAAAGGAAGAGAACATTTGTAGCTCAGGGTTGAACTGTGGGGTCCTTGGTGCTCACTGAGTTTGGCTGTTTTCTTGCAGACATTTCATTACAAACTGGGTAATCGATGCTAGAAGGGATGCCCTCATTTTATATACTACCTGTAGTGCCTTTTCCTTTCAATGTTGGTGGTAGTGTTCTTGATGGCTCCTTGATTAGATGGTTTACAGTTAACTTGTTTGTCTACATTAGTAAATTCCTTGATTAGGGTATTGTTTACTTCTTGCTTGTTGTGTACTGTTAATCTTGGTGTTAATCTCAACTCATCTCAGTTTTGGTTGCTGGTGAGGTGTTATGGTCTTTTCCTTTTCCTTTTGACTTTGTGATTCTCTCTTGAGTGGTATGTAGATGTTGTTAACCTGTATGGGTGTGCTGTTGGTCAATTTGTGTGGATGCTAGGTTTCCAGGAATTCTCTAGTGCCGTGATAGCAAACCTATGGCACATGTGCCAGAGGTGACATGCAGAACCCTCCCAAAAAATCACTCCAAAAAATGGCCATGTTTTTGCATGTGTACATGTACTTATTTGTATTTATTATCACATTTATAGAGTCACTCATCTCTCTCTCTCACACACACATGGATTGGCATCTCTCAGGACTATCCATTCACAACTCCTTCCTATTCTATCTGGCCATATTTACACCACATCTACAACATGATTATGCTGAAACATATGGAGAACTCTCCTGATATCCCATGCTGAGTTGTCATCCTGGCTTAGTATGGTAGAAATTCTTGTCCAGCAAAAGGTCATGAAAGAACGATTCTGAAAACCCCACCCCCTTTCTATTAGCTAAGAAAGCTAAATGGAATTTCCCTGTCCAAAAGCAGTATGTCTCTAAATAAATGATGCTGGGAGGAAGCAGCTAAGAAACACAGCTGTTCCCCTGACCAGACTAGAAAGGCCTGGCCCATGAACACAGACTGCATAGGAGTGAGTGATGAAATCTGGGTCTTGCAAACATTAGGTAATTTTTGTCCTCACTATGCACCCAAAACAGAATCTCACCTCCAATTTAATGCTTGCCAGAACTTTTTGGAATGCCATACATTGAATAGTTTCTGTTTCACCTGCACCGTCTCCCCCCACCACCACAAGGTTCTATGCGTTTGCAAAAAGATTAGGAGCAATGAATACAAATGGATTGGTCACCAATACTCTTAGGATGACATTGATTATATCTTCATAAGTGTTCACCACTGACTGCCCAAATTATAGTGATGCTACAGTTTGATTGCTTCAAAAAAAGTCTAAACAAATGCACAAAGGCTATCTACTACAACAAAGCCTGAGGGATTAGAGACAATACTGTAAACGTGTTAGAGCAGTGTTCCTCTTAGGACAAGATTTCTCAACTGAGGCAATTTTAAGATGTATGAACTTCAACTCCCAGAATTCCTCAGAATTCTGGGAGTTGGAGTTCATGGAATTCCTCAGAATTCCATGAACTCCACCCATCTTAAAGTTGTCACGGTTGAGAAACACTGCCTTAGGATCTGGAAGGCTAGAAACTGAGATGCTGTGAGTTCTAGTCCTGACTTGGGCATGACATCAGCCGAATGACCTTGGGCCTGTCACTTTCTCTCAGCCCTAGAAAGGAAGCAATGACAAACCACTTCTGAAAAGCCTTGTCAACTAGGCTCTGTACTTGAATAAAATGTTAGCCCTTTACAAACTAGGTAAAATTTAATCTGAATGTTCAGTGTGATTGAGCAAATTGATCGGATTTAATTCAGACTCCTGAATCAATTTAAAATATATCTTTTGCAAAGATTTATTCTGAAATAATGCAGAATGCACAAATATTCAAATATATCAATGATTCAGACACAATTTAATGGCTTGAATCAATTTTCCAATACTATATATTACTTTGATTCAGAGATTCAGCTGCATTTGTCTTCTAATGGTATTTCCTAATAGACTATTCACAGAGCCCTATAAAATAACAATAAAGGTATCTGATCTGTAAGAAATTGAATATCACAACTGCTTTTAAAGGATAATATGATTTTTCCCATAATAAATTTCAGTAAGATTTTTACTTTCAAATTAGATTTTATAGGATTTAATTAAAATGATATACAGCGTATGTTCATTGCTGCACATGGTACTGCAGGCTTCTGAAATTAGAGAAGCCACAGATTTTTACACTGTACAGCCACGAGAACTGGATTTTTTTAAAATTTTCTTGTTAACAAATGAATGTTTAGATTCTCAGGATGTGAAATTCAGTAATTTTTCTTTGCATACACGACACATTCATTTACTCCTGAAAGTAAATAACTTGTAAACTTCTCAGATATCCTGTCTCCATTTTCTTATTATTCTTAAAAACTATTCCTAATCCTGTTATACAAGTAAATCAAAACCATGTAATGAAATGGATCCAGATGCTCAAAACTGGGCAATAGTTGTTTCCCAGCAATCGGTTATATTATTTGATGTATCAGCTGTTCCTTCTCAGGTTATGACTAAGCTGGATGGAAAAAAGTCAGTGCAACGTAGTTTGAAAATGTTTAAATGTTTAAGCTAAGAACGATTAGTTGAAAGATGATGGCTAATTCTGTTGACATTCTTGTGAAGATGTTTTCCATCTCATTGCTTTCTCAACGTGCCCTCCTCACAGGGGGAAAAACAGCTTGGTAGATGAGCAGTTTTGGAGGATCATGGTTGGCATTAGACACACTTTTCTCCTCTAGCCTATCATCTCATCCAATAGTTTTACATTTGTTTTACATTTAAAAACTTAGTTAAATGTGCATTTCATTTAAAGCATATTTTGTCTTGCATTCATCCTGGATTGCAAAAATGAATGACCAGTTGAAAGATAAACCTGGATTATAAAGTGCTTGGTTGACCCAAACAGCCTGAATCTGGAATAGAGATGGTATTTTAACTTGATAGTCCCAAAGATGCTTTTTTCAAGAGGCAACTGGACTTTCTGGTTTTTCTTTGAAGACGTTTCGCTTCTCATCCAAGAAGCTTCTTCAGCTCTGAAGAAGAAGAGCTGAAATTTCCAGTTGCCTTTTGAAAAAAGTACGTTTGGGGACGACCATGACCTGGATGACTGAGAATTTCCATAGACTTTTAACTTGACAGATATCATTCCGAATGACATCATGGGAAAAAGGTACAATAAAATGTATAAAAATGGAAGAGGTTCAAAACAGCCGTGGCCCAGGAGTCACAGATTCTTCTTTGTGGCCTACAGTGTCCCCAATGTCATGTGGCTGAAATTTGGCAACATATTGAGAATAGACTTTTTTTTTTTTAACAAAAACTGTTTCATATTTAAAACCTTGTCAATGTTCCTTAAAAAAAAGGACTGATCAAATTCAGTCTTCTTCATTTCATCACTATGACAACTTTTGTGGCCTTTGGATAACAAATAAATCAATAATAAAATAAAACCCTAAACCAAGCAATCCTTCTCACTGTGTGCTTTACACCAATAAAACAATTTCCTGCACCAATCCTCTCTTTGCTGGACCAGACTAAAACCTCCTTCAAAACCCTGGTCTTTGACTTACGACCACAACTGAGCCCAAAATTTATGTTGCTAAGTGAAAAATTTGTTAAGTGAGTTTTGCCCCATTTTATGACTTTTCTTGCCACATTTCTTAAGCGAATCACTGCAGTTGTTAAATTAGTAACACGTCTGTTAAGTGAATCTGGCTTCCCCATTGGCTGATTGTCAGAAGGTCACAAAAGATGATCACATGACCCCAGGACACACCAACCATCATAAATATGAACCAGTTGTCAAGCATCCGAATGTAAATCACGTAACCATGGGGATGCTCCAATGGTCATAAGTGTGGAAAATAGCAATAGCAATAGCACAGACTTATATACCGCTTTATAGTGCTTTTTACAGCCCTCTCTAAACGATTTACAGAATCAGCATATTGCCCCCACAATCTGGGTCCTCATTTTACCCACCTCGGAAGGATGGAAGGCTGAGTCAACCTTGAGCCTGATGAGATTCGATCTGCCAAATTACAGGCAGCTAGCTGTAAACAGAAGTAGCCTGCAATTACTGCACTCTATCCTCTGTGCCATCAAGGCTGCTTGGAAATGGTCATAAGTCACTTTTTTCAGTGCCGTTCTAACTTCGAACGGTCACTAAGTGAACTGTTGTAAGTAAAGGATTATCTGTAGTTTAAATAAGGCCCCAGAAGTCGATTGGTTGAGTTCAATAAGCTTTGCTCTAAGCAGTGACTTTTTAAAAAATCGTGGTTAGATTAAGAACCACAATGTCCTAGTTCATATATTACATAATGCTAATGGATTTGCATAGCTCACTACAAAAGCAAACAAGGGAGACCAGAACTTCTGTACCCTGGTTGACAGCTCTCTCTCTTCTGAGAATCAGTTTCACTGTTATCAGTCCAGGATGCACAACGATGAGCCCTTTCTTGGCTGACTGAATGTGAAAGTCCATCACACAAGCTGTGACGTGGAGTTCTGTAAACAGAGCCACATCATCCAGCAGGGGAAAGGAAGCTCATACAGTAACGTCACATATCTTGACTCCACATTATTTTCTTCTTTTTATATCTGTGGCCGTCTAATAAAAATCATGTTAAACATTTTGGTTGCTGTGCGGTTTGCAGAACTTTGGGAACATTTTGGCATCGTTTAGCTTTAGCATGTCCTCCAGTAAAACATAAACAGTAAAACTACAATGCTTGTTGCATATTTATTTGAAAAAAGGACCCATTAACCTCACTGAGAATCATATAAAATTCATTCGTGAAGAGTCATTAAAATGCTTTATTTCCATTGGATTTTTGGATGGGTTGCTTGTTGCCAGCATCTTAAGCACCTACTGTAAAACAAGCCAAGTTCTCTCTCTCTCTCTCTCTCTCTCTCTGTGTGTGTGTGTGTGTGTGTGT
>JAOYMU010000001.1:141095122-141110579 GCA_025802295.1 Psammodynastes pulverulentus | reverse complement strand
ATACTTTAAATTCATTTGGGATTGGGTGACATATACATTGGTTAGAAATAATAATAAATTCTCCTCTGGAGGAATGTAGAGCAGCAGTACCTCTGAACTGCTAAAAGGGCTGGAGTTTAGAAAATATTTTGGAACATTTTTATAAGAGCGTGATCAATTCTGAATGCCAAATCAAGGACTGTCTCATTTTTAATATATGATTGGATTAACTCTCAGCTTTTGATGGCAATGAAAGCCTACATCCTGAATTTGGAGACTTCAATATGTTTTTAAAAATTATTTATTTTCATTATTGTTGACAACTGTTTATTAAATAATCAATAAATCAATCCTGAAGTTCAATTGATATTTTCCTTATAAAAGTCATCTCAGAAACAATAATGGTTTATTTCTTTTAAGTTGACTGTTTATACCATATAATTAGCTGTTTTTTTCAACAAATGTCAACATACAAAACTTTAAAAATTTGGTTAATTATGGCCAAATTTGCTGTTAGTAATATCGGAATTTTTTAAAGAATAGATCATTTTGGTAGCTCTAATTTTCTAGGTTCATTTCATTGCGTTAAAATGAAGATTGGCTCACTCAGACAAAGTGCAAATCAGATACAGGTAGATCTATAAGACTTGAGTGCAAGGATATTCTTAGATGGGAGAAACTTGTTTTCATCTAGCAGTTGCCTGGATTTTCTGAATGCAGATCTTGTAGCCATTCAGGAAGACAAGTTTGAAAAAAAGGTTGGGTCTTCTAAATTGGAAGAAAGGTTAGATTTGGCAAGAACAGAACTCGAAGTGAGATAAAACCACAAGCTGTCCTCTCTTTTGTAGATCAGTGTCTTTCATTTGGAAAATTTCCTTTTGAACTTTTTGGCATGCTAAATCTGGACTTGAAAACCTTGTAGAACAATTCCAGATCTTGGTACTGGATGCTTTCTCTTTTAGCTGGAATAAAACTGATTTCTTACTCTCTCTTCCTCCTCCCTATCTTTCTTCTACTCTTCAAATCTAGAGATAAAGGCACCTTGATAAAGGCATTTTATCCAGACATAAAGGCACTTTGACAGTTAATTGCTTCCTTTTGTGTAGCTTGGCATCAAGTTGGAAACTGAGATATGATTAGTTCTAGACTCCTCTTAGCCAGCCAGATGACCTTGAGCCAGTCACTCTTTCTGAGCCATAAGAAGCAGGCAATGGCAAAACACTCCTGAAATCTTGTTGTCAAGAAAACTGCAGAGAACTTCCAGACTTTGCCAGGAATCAACCATGACTCAAAGGTGCGCGCGCGCACACACACACACTTGTTCCTAATGAGTTTTTTAAGCCTATAATGTAGAGAGGGGCAAAGAGCCATCAACGCTAAACATGTCTCAGCCTACAAAAGCAAGTAGTTTAAATTTTACACAAAATCCATTTTGTGGATTCATCCAACACGTATATGTGGATCCATTCAATGTGTACATCCACTTTGTGGATCGGTACATAGCCTATGTAAACTGGATGTAGTGCTTGAGTTCCTATAGGCAAAGATTTGGTGCCAATAGGTCACTCAAGAAGTACTGGCAATTATTGAAAAGGAACTGGCAATCCATAAAGTGGATGGATCCTGGCATCAGGAGAGGCTGTCCCAAAGTTGTTAGCTTGGTATGAATGTTAAAAGTTGCAGGAATGAAGTTGCTATTATTACTATTACTACAATTACAATTACTACTTTGCATTTTCAAAGCTGATTATCAGTCAGTTAGAGTATATAATAAACTGTCTTTCCCCAACTTGATTTTCTCCAGTTGTATTGGATTTCACCTCCCATCTAACCCTTTGACTAAGTTGATAATAATAATGGGATAAGATGTCCAACCCATTGGTTTGGGAAGACTTCTATAAATGACTGCAGTGCCCTCCAACAGGTGAATATGTGAGAAGTTAACATAAGATTGTATTTAACAGATAAGCAGCCACATAGGGTTAGCCTCCTTTTTTTTTAATATAGCAAGGTGATCTGTTGTCCCTGCAAAATAACAAAATATGCCCTGGAGAAGTTTTGCTATGGCCTTATATTGCTGTCAACCTGTTGGATTTTTTCAATTAAGATAAAGGGAGGTTGTGCATAGTAAGGCTTTTCTCTTGAGGAACGATGATGCTTGAGGTTTCTGATCACTGATTATTGCTCAAAATCTCTGCAAAGTCCTTTTTTGTCCTGCAACTGAAGTGGGTAAAATCATTAACAACTCAACACATGGATTACGTGTTTTGTTCTCTAACTGACAAGGTAGACAAAGATACAGCACAAAGATTGCACTAACTGAAAGAAACAGAGACAATTATTGTGGTTGTTGAACTCACAGGAAAAGATGCCAGGCTCATGGGAATGGATGCTGAACTGGTTATATGATTATTTCCTCAGTTCACATTACTGTATAGTTATTCGCCTAAGTGGGCATGATTAGGCTTGCTCAGCTGAGTTAAGTCCATTGGGTATGAGGTGCTGTGTTCCTCAAATTAAGCTGCTTAAGAAAGACCAAGTTTCTTCCAGAAAACCTCACCATACCGTCTGGTGAAAGTGACGCAGTATAGTGGGACACATAAATAAGTAAATCCACCTCCAATACTAACAGGATGGCTAGTTTTCCATTATAATTCCCCCTTTTTAATTGGCGTCAATGGACATGCTTTTTAAAAATACCTATTTCAGGATCTGGATTGCACCTCCAGCTGCCAATGTGGGGCTTCCTCCCACCGCTTTCAAGGATGATTTGTTGTCTGCCTGCCATGTTTCCTTGCTTCCGTTAGTTTATGTCAAGTTTGGATATTAATTAAACAGACTGTTCGTGTTTAATAGACTAACATGTGGACCCACGGACTGCCCTTCTTTGGGAGGAGAGATTTGTTAATGTGATTAAACCCGAATCCTGTTTGTTGTCAGTCTCTATTAAAACTGTGTTCATGTGTGTGTTCTCGTTTTTGTCATGGATAGAAGTGCCAACATGGCAGGACTTTGGGGCAATCCATGGCCTCTTTCAATAGAATAAGCAGAAGAGCTCTTAATCAGTACAGTCTCTTTGAGAAATAATGGCCAACATTGCCATCTAAAGAGGAGGTTGCATAAGACAGTTTTAAATCATTTAACTTCAAGGTTGGCTAAGGGAGCTGTGGGATGTGAAGGATAACATATACATCTGCAGAAGATAATCCCAAAGGTGCTTTTTCAAGAACTAGGCTTTCTATTTTTTTTCCTAAGACGTTTCACTTCTCATCAAAGAAGCTTCTTCAGCTCTGATTGAATCTTACATGATTCTTCAGAGTTGAAGAAGCTTCTTGGATGAGAAGCGAAATGTCTTCAAAGAAAAACCAGAAAGTCCAGTTGCCTCTTGAAAAAGCACTTTTGGGACACCCATGACCTGGATGATTGAGAATTTCCACACAATCTAATACCATACAAATGTGCCTATCAGGATGTTGCTTTTTAAAGTAAACAATGTCACATAAAGTGGAAAAAAGGGATAAAAGGTTAGCCCAATAAATGAAAAGACCTGAAATAAGAAATGACATCAGTTAAATCTACTTTAGATTAATACTATTCACCATCTCCTCTGCCTATCCTGACACAGCATCTTGGTTCTTATCCATTCCAGGCACCACTTCATACGCTAACTTTTCATTCTTTGAACTTCTGTTTGCTCTCTTTATGGGGATCTCATCATCTATGACTTCCTCTAGTTTTCCCCTCTCAACTCATTCATCACTCCCTTCACAAATTTGTTCTTCAATTTCATCCTCATCCTTTTTCTGGTGGGATCAAACCTCTTCCTCATTTTATTTTCATCCCGATTGCTCACTTTGCATTCAGTCCACATTCATTTACCACCCAGTCATTCTTGACCACACCCTGTCTTGTTTTGACATAAGAATCTCCACTTCTTATCAGTATGGAGATTCTCAATCATCCAGGTCATGGTTGTCCCAAAAGTGCTTTTCCAAAAAACAACTGGACTCCCTTGGATTTTTTTTCCTTGAAGACATTTTGCTTCTCATCCAAGAAGCTTCTTCAGTTCACGTTTTCAAGAACACACTGCTTACCTTCCTCACTCCTGCTGCATTCAACCTATTTGTTTCTACCTGTCTTACCCAATCTGGCATGAAGAATGTGCTCTGGGTACCATCGCTAGGGAGTGTCAGCTGGTGGGGCCAAGGAGAGCCTTTTCTGCTGTGCCCCAGATGTTGCTTTGGAACATCATCTGCCATGAGCTCAGGTTGTCTCCCTCCCTGTTGGCCTTTCATAACAATTCTGACTTTACTTGTGAAACATTCAGTTTCCATTTCCAGATAACAGATGGTAGAAGTGTGGCCTTACGCAAAATAATTTCCCCTTCTTTCAACAAACATTTCTTCTTTACAACAGTAATTTTCTACCAGCATCTGCTGGTATATCTCGAAATATCGCTATCATTAGCAAATATTCTATCAAAGTGCACCAAATCATTTGCTTGCTCTAATTTCCCACCATTTGTGCTCATGTACTTCATTTTCCAGGCCAATCATCATTTTTGATGCATCCCTTTTTAGACCTGTCTCTGCATTGCATAAAACAATCTGACCAACATTCATAGCAAACTGTTGGGTTCTTAAAGAAAAGATCTCAAGGAATATGAGGCCATCTGCAGCTGGTCTTAATTTTTTTTCCTCCCCTAACATTTTCACACAAGAGCACATTCTGCTTTTTTCAAATCAACAGAATTTTGATGCGTTGGTTGTGACAGGAATTGACCTACTAGTTTGTTGTTGAAGCCTGATTTTATGGGCTGAGGGAGACAGTGATTGACTCAAAGTCACCCAACTGGGCACTTGGCAACACAGCAGCATTTGCAGCCATTGGCGGTGTCCTTCAGTCGTGTGACCCTAATTTACGATGCTTTTGCCCAAACCACACCCATAGTGACCCATTGGTTCACTTAATGATTTTGGTATTCACTTAACAATTTTGAGTAGTTTGGAGAACCGGTAGTGAAGATTTTGAATAGTTTAGAGAACTGGCAAATACCATCTCAGACTGGCCCTGCCCCCATCTATTCTCTGCCTCCTGAGTCCCAGCTAATCAGCTGGGTCTTGTTTTGTTGCCCTGCACAGGAGAACGGAGCTGGAAAGCAGGTTAGTGGGGTGGGGAGGAATAGGGATTTTGCAGTAACCTTCCCCTGCCATGCCCACCAAGCCACGCCCACCAAGTCATGCCACGCCCCCAAGCCATGCCCACAGAACCGGTAGTAAAAAAATTTGAATCCCTACATTGTACTCAGGAATATTTGCCATGGGAAGTTGAAAAGTTAACCTGGCAGCTGTGAATTGTAAGTCCTTCCCCCTTTCGTGTGTGTTGTGCATTTGGTTCCCAGACAAAAGAGGCAGGGCTTCAGTCGCATAGTTGAGGCTGCCATCTTGATCTTCTTTGCCACTCCTGTGTATGTTCCTGATCTACTTGGCAGTAGGGTAGATGTGTGGGAGGCTGGATTTACTCTTCTCTGTAAGCCATAAAAGAACTTGTTTATGTAAAGCCTAGCAGATATAAACCAGCCATTGTGGCTTATAAATATTACATACCACTTCCTCTGATGAAGCATCTCCGAGGATTTATAATAAAAACAGAGGTCAGATCCAAAGTGCTACATGGCCTTGTAAATGCCAGAGTTTAATAAACGAAGCAATAGATGAAGACGTATTTCTGTTTGTCTTGACTCTTCAACCATTCACCTCACCAGGTGTATCCACATTTTCTAATATTATTATGAAAAAAAATGGGAGGGTTTTTATTTTTTGGTTCATTTGTTCCACGCCAGCATATTTTCAATTAATTTACCTTCTTTCTTTCTTTTTCTCTAAAAAAGCCTCAATATGTTTAACATTTCAGCTTGGTAAAATATAAATAGTTTCCAAAACAGAAATGGTATCATTCCACTTATTCCTTGAGATAATGACACAGTAAAAACATTTCATTGCATGTTTTGTTTAGCTTTGGTTATAATTGAATAAATTGCAGTTGGTTGAATTCATACAACATGCTAAACCATACTAAGCCTATCACGTGCTAAGGATCCCATGTGCAAAAGATTTTTTGAACTGTCTCTTTCCTAATATGTTTCTGAAAAGAAATTAAAAATTTGGCTCTGGAGAAGAGCATTTGGGAGGATGTTAGGTTTTGCTATTTATTTCTGCAGTGAGTGCCAGTATAAAGGTTTTTTTAAAAAAATTGTGTTGTTTTTAATCTTCTGGTTTTTCTATGCATGCTGCTCTGAGCTTTTGGGAGTAGAATGCCATAGAAATGATAATAATAAATAAATACACCAAATTATGTCTTAGTATTTTTTGAAACGAAATAGCTCTCTTCCCCCTTGGGCATAACAATAATAGACCATGGCTGACCATATTGTAACATATCTGAAGGACCAGAATGCATTCCACGCAACACTGTCAATCCCAGGAAGTAAATAAATCTACATTTGGAATCTAAAACTCTAGCTAGGATAAAAATACTCGAGATATATCTGGAGAAGAACTGGGACAAAATGTGATCGATCTTTTGCTGGTACTCCCTTACAAAATCCTCCTTGTAATTCATATCTTTAAAAAAAAGGAAATTTATGTAGATAAGTTTTATATCACACAGATTATAGAATCAAAGGGCTGGAAGGGACCTCAGAGAGGTCTTCTAGTCCATCCTGCTCAAGGCACCCATGTCAAATGGTTGTCTAGTCCAGGGGTCTCCAACCTTGGCAATTTGAAGACTTGTGGACTTCAACTCCCAGAATTGGAGCAAAGCTGGCTAGTCTATTTTTGAAAACCTCCAATCATGGAGCATCCACAATTCTGGGAGGCAAGCTATTCTCCTGATTAATTGTTCTCACTCTCAGACAATTTCTCCTTACTTCTAGGCTGGATCTCTCTTTAACAAGCCTCCACCCATTGATTCTTGTCCAACCCTCTAGTGCTTTGGAGACTAAGTCAATCCCCTCTTCTCTGTGACAGCCCCTCAAGTACAGGAAAAGTTATCATGCCTTCCAATATCTATTACCAGATGTAATAAAAATGTTAGGCTGATGGGAATTCCTGATTCTAATCTTACAGTACATAGAAAAATATATCTTCTTTCTGACGTGTAGCAATATTTGTTATTCCCAAAGAGAAATCTTGACAAGACTAGATTCCATCAGAAATCATCCTATGCTGCCAAAACAGGAAATGTCCCTACTTGACATGGAGAAATGAAGCTCGCCCAAAATGAAATCATCTTGTAGCTGTTGTTTCAGATCCTGAATGTGCTATTTGGGCAAGTCAGATGCAGGAGGCAGAGCTGGTGGGTCAGAGGAGGGCAGTTGTAGGACACGCTCAACTTAAGGTGAAACTTCTCCAGCCTTGTGTGCTTCGGATGTCAATTTTGGGAACTATGGTATAAAGCAGGGAGGGTGTCAAGCTGGAGAAATTTCATCTGAGAACAAAATAGCTTTCCAAAATTCTAGTAACTTCCCCCCCCCCCTCTTGAATCATGCTATCATTCACGTTCTCAGACTTTTACTTGTAGGATGGATTCCCATGACATACTTTCTCGTGGCGAATTCTATTAATCCAGTCTTTAGGGTTTTTTGCAACACAGGCTAAATAGCCTAAACTTTAGGCTAATCACTAAATATCTATGACTATGGAATGTCTATGGAGATTCTCAGTCATCCAGCTTGTGGTTGTCCCAAAAGGCTAATCAAGTTGTTAGGTTAATATGCAGTTGGCTGGGTATACAAAACCTTAGCCTCCAAAACTACTATTTGCATTTCTGTGATCATCACAATCATGATTGATCAATGGTAGATTCCTGGGTGGATAGATACCTATATCTTAGGTACAGGGCATAAAATACCTGCTATTGTCTATTCATTAGCCAATTAGTATCCTTAAAACATTATCTTTCCAAATGTATCTCCAATAAAGACAATATACCTTGTGAACCAATCAGAAGGGCAATCAGAGGAGATTCAACCAGGACAAGATGTGATTTTGATATAGCAAGGGCTAAGTTATGGCAGAAGTTTTGCAAGGGTTTAAAATGGATATTACCAGAATGGAAATCTAAGAAACTTTTTGAATTTGAATATTTAACTTAGCAAGTTCTTTAACTATGATTGGAAGCAGTTAGTGGAGATGCTGGAAATTAAACCTGATTCTTTCAACACATAAAAATGTCCTTTTTCAGGAAGTGACCTACTGCTTTCAATCCACTGGCAAATGGCCAGCTGGAGGTATAGTTCAACTATTAAAGCCAGAGGTGGTATTCAGCAGGTTCTGACCAGTTATAGAGAACCAGTAGTGGAAATTTTGAGTAGTTTGGAGAACCGGTGGTAACTTTCCTCTGGAGTGGGGAGGGAATGGAGATTTTACAGTATCCTTCCCCTGCCATGCCCACCAAGCCATGCCCACCAAGCCACACCACGCTCTGAGCCACGCCCACAGAATCAGTAGTAAAAAAAATTGAATCCCACTACTTCAATGAATTTATTCAGAGAATATTTTCCCCCAAATTAATGTATATATAAGATTGCAGTTTTATTGATATCCAGAAAAAGGTCAAGAGTGTTATATTAGTTTTTTTATTGAGCTTCTAACAAAACCATTCCAGTAAAAGTGGTTTGCCGTGTATAAGATTAGTTATGTTGAGGCAGAAACAAACTTGAAATGTTTTTTGGTCCATTAATCATTAATTTGCTCCTTAACTTTTCACTTTTGTCCTGAGACCAAAAGAATAGATGAATGGCATTCCTTGTTGAAAGCTAATACTACCCAACTTTTGATAGCTATTGGACTCTTGTTGCTTTTGATCTTTTAAATAATGCATTAAATATTATTCTAATTTGAAATGGGAAGCTGCCATACTATAAATAAAACACCAATTTCAGTCACCAGGTTCATTTGTAAAAATGTGTCTAGGTTCTACCTGAATGTGTATCTATGTTTGTATCTTTTATGAACAAAGTGTCAAAATGGTCATATATTGAAATTTGATGTTGCACTGATGTCACTTTTGTTATTTATTATTTAATACTAAATACATATAATATTTTAGACATTGCAGAAAGTATTATATTCTGCCTCTGATTTATTAAAAACACAAATTGATCAGGAAATAAAACTTCGCATGTTTCCATGTAATTATTTTGATTTGTATAAGAATTTCTATAATATATTAATGTTTAGCTTTAATTGCAAATAGAGCTTAACTATACAATAAAATATAATATATTTAATATGTACAAATAGCTAAAATTAAGGACAGCAGCTTTCTGGTCAGAAAATATGACAGATTGAAGACTAAACTAAGGGTGAAAGAAAGAGTTGGCTATTCAAATGGCAAGTTAAATGTTAAATGTGACAGAATAAGGTCTAAGAGATCCCCTCAGACCTTCTGAAAGTTTGTGGCAATGCGGAGAGGGAGGCTTGAGATGAGACCAATTGATTCTTGCTTTCATAAGTAGAAAAAAGACATAGAAAACTGATTCAGATTTGAATAGAATAGAATAGAATAGAATAGAATAGAATAGAATAGAATAGAATAGAATAGAATAGAATGACAGAGTTATTGCATCAGTTATAACATCAGTTAATGCAATTTAGGATTGCATTGAGATTTTTGGCTGCCGATGCACCCTGTTGGCTCATATTTAGCTAGTTATCCACTAAGACTCCATGATCCCTCTCATTATTACTGCTATTAAGCCAGGTTTCTCCCAATTTATATGTGTACTTTTGGTTTTTCTTGCCTAAATGTGAGACTTTACTTTTCTCTACATTGAATTTCATTTTGTTAGATAGGGCCCAGTGTTCAAGTCTGTCAAGATCCACCTGGATCTTGAGCCCATCATCTAGGATGTTAGCTATTTCTGCCAGCTTAGTATCATCCACACATTTGATGAGATTCCCTTCTATTCCCTCAACCAAGTCACTTATGAAGATATTGAAGAGTACTGGGCCTAAGATGGAACCTTGTAGTACCCCACTGCTTACTTCCCTCCATGTAGATGTAGTACCATTAAGGACCACTCGTTGAGTACAGTTTGACAGGCAGTTACAAATCCATCTGGTGCTGATGCTGTCTATATCACATTTTTCTAGCTTATCAAGAAGTAGCTTGTGATCTACTTTGTCAAATGCTTTGCTGAAGTCTAAGTACAATATGTCCACAGCATTTTGCTGGTGTATTAATTTAGTTGCTTTGTCAAAGAATAAAATGAAATTGGTCTGACATGCTGACTTCTAGTTATTACTTTGTTTATATCTAGATGTTCACAGATCTGGTTTTTTATTATCTTCTCCAGTAAAATAGAAGGTATTGATACTATTCTGATTAGTTTGTAGTTTCCTGTGTCTGGTTTTTTTCTTGTTTGAAGATCGGAACCACATTAACTTTTTTCCAGTCTTCTGGTAGTTCCCCGGTGCTCCAGGATTTTTTATATATGGTACAATGGTTCTGAGATGACATCTGCCAGTTTCTTTAGAACTCTGGGATGTAATCCTTCATGTCCCAGTGATTTGTATTCATCAAGATCAGACAGGTGTTCTCTTACCTTTTTTGGGGGCTTATTTTAACATTTATTTCTAGTCTGTCTTTTACAGTTATGTTTTTGGTAGGTTGAGTGGTAATTTTTTTTTGTGTGAAGACTGATGCAAATGATTATTCAAGCAGTTCTGCTTTCTCTCTAGTGCCTGTTACTTCTTTGCTGTCTTTTCTCTTTAGTGGACCGATTGTTTCCTTGGTTTTTTTTCTTGTTATTTATATGTTGGAGGGAACTTTTTTTATTTTTGACTTTTGTCCAAGTCTTTTGTTTCTGAGTCTTTGCTTTCCTGACTTCATCTTTGCAGATTCCAGCTATCTGCTGATATTCTGCCTTAGCTGTGTGTCCCTCTTTCCATTTTTTGTACATAACCTTTTTGTATTTCAATTTATCAGAGAGATCTTTGGGCAGCCATGCTGGTTTCTTCTTGGATTTCTTGTTTTTCTTTTTCCGTGGTATTGTGCTGAACTGGGCTTTTATGACCATATTTTTCAGAGTTTCCCAAGCTTCTTGAGTTGTTTTCCCCTTTAGGATTTTCATCCAAGGAATCTTTCCCAAGTTCTCTCTGAGTTTGTTAATATCAGCTCTTTTAAAATCTAAGACTCTGGTATCATTGTGTTCTATTGCTTGTGTTTGGATTATGTTGAATTCCAGTATGACATGGTCACTCTCACCCAAGGTTCCTGCAGTTTCAATTCCCTCTATCACTTCTTCTCTGGTCACAAGAATTAAGTCCAGTATGGCTGTCCCTCTAGTTCCTTCCTTTACCTTTTGAACAGCAAAGTTGTCAGCTAGGTTGGTCAGGAATCTATTCGATTTCTCTTTTGGTGCAGAATTAGTCTTCTAGTTGATGTCAGGGTAATTGAAGTGCCCCATTACTATTGTAGTTTCCTACATATATTTGTTAATCAGTTAGCAAAAAGTACATTTTCCTGCTTGGTCTAATGGCCTGTCATTCTTTTTTTTTTTTGATATTGACTCATATGCATTCTAGGTGATTTTCATCTTTGGTTTCATGAACTTCTGTAGCAATATAGTGGCCTTTTATATAGTGCAACTCCACCTCCTTTTTGATGCAGTCTCAGTTTTTTGAACAGATTGTATTTTTTTATCAGTATGTTCCAGTCACGGGTTTCATCCCACCAAGTTTCTGTTATTCCAACTATATCATATCTACCTCATGTATTAATAATTCAAGTTCATACTGTTTGTTTCCCAAACTTTGAGCATTTGTATATAGGCTTTTGAGATCTCTATGTCTGATTCTAGTGTGCTTTTTATGTCTCCCATTTGTGTTTGAGTTTGTCTCTCTTCCCAAGGCTTCTTGCCTCATTATTTGATTTGTTTTCTAAGGGTTGGTCACGTTCACCCCTAAATTTTAGTTTAAAGCCCTCCTGATAAGTTGAGCCAGTTGTTTTCCCAAAATATTCTTTCCAGTTTTTGTGAAGTGTACCCCATCCCTTGCCAAAAATCCATCATGGAGGTAGTGCAGATCATGGTCCAGGAATCCAAAGTTCTCTTGATGACACCAAACCTTTAGCCAGTGGTTCACTTCTAGAATCCTTCATTCTCTTACTGGATGTTGACCTTTCATTGGAAGTACAGATGAGAAAACTACTTGTGCACCTAACTCCTTAGCTTTCTTGCCTAGCTGGTCTTAATCACTCAATAGTGTTTGCAGCTTCATTTTTGTGTCATTCGTCTCTACATGTAGTAGTAGAAAGGGTAGTAATCTGTGGGTTTTATAATTTTGGTTATGTTCTCAGCCACATCTTTGATTTTTGCTCCAGGGAAACAACATACCTCTCTAGATTGATGTCTGGTCTGCAGATGGCTGAGAATTGAATCTCCTACACCAACACTCACCTTTTTTTTCCTAGGGAGGTTTGGGGTATGTTTCTACCTATCAGAGAAGCACTTGATGCTGCTATTTTTTTAGGGACATTCGATGATGCTTCTTTTCCAGATATCTGCATGTTTTCTTCCAGGGAGAGGATATAAAATAATTGGTTTCAGTGGTCTCTCTCATGACTCTACAACAGGGGTGTCAAACTGAAGGCCCATGGGGTGCTTAGATCTGGTCTGTGGGGCTGCCCTGGAAATAACAAAGGACTGGCGTGTAGTGCCTCTGCCAGTGAAATTGAAGTTTGGGAAGAGGGCTGGCAGATGGCTGCAGGAGGCCATCATGGCCAAAACCAGAGCCTGGGTAGGCTGCATTCAGCTTCCCTCGAGCTCTGTTTTTATCTCGGCTGGAAATGGAGCCTCAATAAGTGACATTGAGTTGGCCATGCCCACCCCTTGGCCCTCTGAGGTCAAACAGAACCCTGATGTGGCCCTCAATTAAATTGAGTTTGACACCCCTGATCTACAACATGCCAATAAATCATGACTCCTTCCAAAAGCAAGTTACAATTGTCCAACCATTTTAACTATTGATTATTCCTATACATCTATATACAATTTAAACTATCAAGCCAGTTTATGCTAGTTCTACTTTTCCAATGTCACAAAATGTCACATAGCAGACCGTGGATCAATCAGCTGGGTCCGATATGGAAATTAGAATGTTTCAGACACATGGATGTATATATTTAAGTTAGACTCTCTGAAAACAAAGATTTTGAAGCTTCTCATGTTACATATGAACATATGTTACTCTTACAGCTACCTTGCATGAACAATTGCTCTTTGTCAGGCATGAGAATGAGCATGGCTGAGGATAATAGCTTTCAGGAATGTAGTAATTACCACTCTGCCCTCCGTTGTCTATTAAAATTGCATGTCTTTGCAAATCACATCAATGGATTCCTCATCCAGTAGGCAATGATGATTCAAAATAGTTTCTTGCAAACAGTGAGATCAGTGATAGGAGGGTTAAGTTAACACTCCTTTGATATCAAAGAAGTGCTTAAATAATTACCACCTTTGTCTTCCTATTCAGTAGCTGTCTTCCTTGCCACATTCTTTTAAGAGACAACTGTTCTCCTCCCTCAGTTGCTTATCTACAGGTTGCATATATCCATCCTTTAGAAAATCATTAGTATACCTCCTAATCATCATCAGAAAGTCATTACTTAAGTAGCAGTGCAGACATGAGAGTGCATTTTAATGCACAATTTCCCCCTCTCTTGGAATAGCATGCTATGGCTTTATCTTCCGAACATGATGTCACTTATAGCTATGACTTGAAATGAAACTTTCTAATGGTCTCTCTATGAGTGTAGATGTGTATGTGCCCATGTAGGAACACACATTCAAACAGGTACCCATATCTTTGTCTTCAATTTTAATTCTGCTAGACAAATCATTGTCTTTTATCAAACAAATTATTCCTATAAACTATGCAGTTGGGTCTCCAGATGCCATCATGTTCTTTCTCATTGTGATTTTTACTGTATATATTCTTTCATATAATCCATCTCTAAAAGTCTTTCCCATGGATATTCTACCCTTCTGACATTTTCTGAGTGCTTTTCTGCACATTCAATGTTTCTAATTATTTTCCCTTAAAATCTGCTTGTTCCCAATATTCTCTTTTCCAACACATGCTTTTCCTATTAGACTAAAGTGGCGAGATGTCCCGCTTACCAAAGCGGGACATCATTGACCAGGAGAGGGGGGGCGCACATGCGCAGAAGGGTGGGGCAAGCGTGCGCATGCGCAAAAGGATAGGCCAAGCGCGTACAGAAGTGTGGTGAAAATGCGCTCATGTGCAGAAGGTGGGGCGAGCGTGGCGGAAGTGCATGCATGCGCAGAAGGGTGGGGGGTTAGGAAAACAAATTTATTATTTTTTATTATTTATTATGTAAAATCGGGACTTTTGGACCACGTCCCGGGACGCAGGACAAATTTCTGAAAAGCGGGACTGTCCCGCGAAAATCGGGACATCTGGTCACCTTATATTAGACGCAGACTTTGTGAAAGTTCCACCCGCACTCGGCAACAAAATATTTTATAGAATTTTACAGCATTTTTATTGAATGTTATATTTTGATATGAGAAATGCAACAAATTGCAACAATCCAGGAATTGTACACTGAGGTTACAAATATAACGGAGCCTGCCCATTCCATTCATAACCTGAGGATTCATGGGAGTGAATCTCGTACCTTGAATGTATCATTCCCTCCTTTCGCTCCGTGGCTCCATTTTGGGCTGCAAAGGCTTTTTGCAAAGATGGCAAAAAGCCTTGCAAATGGAGGGAAAGCTTCGATGTTTCAGGCCTTCCTTCCATTTGCAAAGCCTTTTGCTGCAGATCTCATCCAGGCCTCATTTGCAGAACAGAGGCCTAAAGTACTGTGAGACCAAGACAAATCAATAGCATGAGTTATCATGCTACTTACCTCGTGTGATCTTGCAGTACTTTAGGCCTCCATTCTTTGCATACTCACTGAAGGCCTGAAGCATCAAAACAGGCCAAGAAAGTGAAGGATCTCTACATCTTCACAAGATGAGTACAGGATTCACAGGCCTAATGCCTATGAAGACCCGGCACAGGAGACGGAGATGAATAGGCAGGGCGAATGTTGCAGAGCCTCTGTGGTCCTTCATAAGGGTGAACCACTGCCATGGTGCTGCAACATTCATAGTTTCAGGATTTGTTCTTAAACACTAGGGGGCGCTTATGTAATTTTGAAGGTTTGCTAAGGGAGCGCTTGTAACCTGGGGATTTCCTGTAACCTGTTGTGTACATCTAAAATTTGGATAAGATATAGTTGTTCTTTGGACGTGTAGAAATGTAAAAGCTTTTTGGATCAAAATTTGGTGGATCTTGCAGAATATTCTTAAAAGAAAGTTAGAATTTGCACCCCAATTGTTTTTACTGGGAATGGTGGAAAACCTTCCAGTAGCTGAAACCAAATTGTTATTAAACTTGATTAC
>JAOYMU010000001.1:141017087-141038558 GCA_025802295.1 Psammodynastes pulverulentus | reverse complement strand
GGATTGCTGTGTTTTTACCCTGCTGTAAACCGCCCCGAGTCCTCGGAGATGGGGCGGTATATAAATTGGATAAATAATTAATAATAATAAATAATAAGACTCACCCAAATTTCCACCCACTTTTGGGGGTGGAAAAAGTGCGTGTTATACTCCGAAAAGTACGGTGAGCTTTGGGATATCAGATCGGAAACCAGGCTAGAAAGGAACAAAGCAAGTATTTGGCAGATTTTGTTCTATATAGCAACTTCTTGTTTATTAATTTAAGCAAATGGTGGGCTTTTAACACTGCAATCACTTCATTTTTAGGTCAAGGCCAAAATTGGAATCAAGGGTATAACAATTACTATGATCAAGGATACGGAAGTTACAACAGTCCTTACAGTGATCAAAGCTACAGCAGCTACGGGGGATACGATTATTCTGGGTACAATTACCCAGGTTACGGCTATGGCCAGGGATATGCTGACTACAGTGGTAAGATTTTCATTTGACTTTCCATTTAATTATATTGTTATTTTGACTTTCCTAGACAGTCTGTCTTTCCAGTCTGTAGAGATTCTCAGCCATTGAGGTCATGGTTGTCCCAAAGGTACTTTTTTCAGGAGGCAACTGGACTTTCTTGTTTTTTTTTCTTTTGAAGACGTTTTGCTTCTCTTCCAAGAAGCTTCTTCAGCTCTGACTGGAATTCCCCACCATCCGGTCAGAGCTGAAGAAGCTTCTTGGATTAAAAGCGAAATGTCTTCTTATCCAACCTTTGGGACAGCTCTCTTTCTAGGAAGAGTTGGTACTCTGTTTTTCATAGAAGTGGGGTGCGTGCTTTTTAAAAGCATTCCCTGCAGAGTTGGAGAAATCTTAAAACAGTTGTATTAATTATTCAAAGAAGCATTTAAAAATTCGGTTTTTTGAACACCCTTTGAACTGTGGCCCCGATAACAGAGGTTGAAGACACTGAGCTTGTCAGCTGAAGAGCTGACAGCCCAGGTTTGAGACCCGAGCTCAGTGCAAAGGGGTGAGCTGTTACTTGCTCCAGCTCCTGTCTGTCTAGCAGTTTGAAAGCATGCAAAGGCGAGTAGATAAATAGGTATCACTTTGATGGGATGGTAACTGTTCCGTGCTCCTGTGGTGTATAGCCATGCTGGCCAGATGACCACGGAAATTGTCTTCGGACAAAGCTGGTTCCCTCAGCCAAGAAATGGATATGAGCACCGTGCTTTAAAGTTGGACACGACTAGACAGGGAAACATTACCTTCTTTTAACTTTTAACTATGTTAATTGAACTGTCTAATGTCTTGATTTTGAGTTTATTGTAAATCATTGAGACCAAATAATTTTAAAAACTGCTTGAAGTCAATATTCTGAGATGCTTTTTATAATAGTAAAGGTAGAATATTCGTTAACATTGTTGATATCAGCGTAGGAGAATTACAGAATTTTTTTTTTTTTTGCGTTTAAATAGTCAGGTCTAGCTTGACAAGAGTGCCTTTTTGTCAAACCAACCTGCAGTTTCTTACGGTTCCCAAAACTGCCAATATTCTCTCTTGGAATAGGACAGCAAAGCACATACGGAAAAGCATCCCGAGGTGGCGGTAATCACCAAAACAACTACCAGCCATATTAAAGAAATACTTGGGAAGAAACAGGTGTGTATTGGGTGAATGCGTCACCTCTCATATGTCTAATCTAATTTAAAGATCAATAGACAAATAAATTTTTTAAAAACAATCACTTCTCTTGGATAGCTTGTTTCTTTTTTAAAAAAAAAATTATAACGTGTGAATGTCTGTTAAACTTTCTGTTTTAAGTGTCTATAGATCTTTAACTCTGTAAAAGGTGATTTCGTCGTCCTTAGTATGTCAGAGAAACATAAGAGTTTTTCTGTTTACATTTTTGTGTGCCAGGTGGTGTAGACGAATAATTAAACTTAATAGAAGTGTTAACCAACAGGTAACGTACTGAAATGGGTACAACTTAAGCAAAACAAGATTGTTGTCTTCTAACTCTGACATTATACCTTGTTTGTACCCGCCAGCGGGAACTTCCTTGCAGGCCGTGTGTCACCCTGACCACGTCTATCTCTGGGGGTCGCACGTTGCAGGCAGAGCGCAAGGCATACACCAGAAAACGCTGTCCTGTGGTATGGTCTCTTCCAACTTCATGTACCAGCGTAAAGATTAAAGTGGAAAACTTCAGACTTTGGCTTCTTTTTAAAAATCTTCTTTGAAGATTTAAGTGTCTTAACTTAACTTAAAATGGTTTTTTACAGGAGTTAAAGTGCATAAATGCCTTTACAGCTTAATCATTTTTGGCCTTCTGTTTAGTGTTGTATATCAATTGTGGACCTCATTTTAAGTGTTCGTTCTTTAAGATTTAATGCTTGCTTTTTTTCTTTTATAGCTATTAGTGAAAATCTACAAACCAAAACGAACTTTTAAATCTTGGAACATTAAAGATCATGTGCAAACAGCAGCTTCTATTTTAACCACCTGGCTAACTACAATTTTCCTTGGTGTATTGCCATTTCTCTATTTTCATTAGCGGTTGAAGCTATGAAAGATTTCTACCACAGCTTGGTTTCTAGTAAACCAAGAACTACTTGGCTGAGCTTCTACAGTTCTTTGACATAGCTCCATCATTTGAGCTGAGCTGGTCAACCGGGATGTAAAATACAATTGGGTTATCAAAAGTATTTCATGTTGACAGATGCATATGATCTTTAACGGTGAAGCAAGGAATAAATAGAGGACTTAAAGCAGTTCATGAAAATGGACCTTTTAAAAATTCTTCTAAACGTTGCACAGGTCTCATAATGATTTTGTCTTGGTTTTGTAGGTAGAGACTACAGCAAAGCCATCTTGCAGAACTTAAAAAGGACTTGACTGGAGGGTAGTCTTCGTGACATGAAATTGTTTTGTAAAAGACTTTTAGTGTATGACACAGCAGTGTCTAACTGTACATAGTGACCGGCTAGTTTTCTTTATGGTTTTTACTTTTTTGTCCTTTTGTCATCTGTGTTACGATGCCAATGTGGTTCTTGTGTTTATACAATTTTATTTGTATTTCTTGTTGAATGACTCAAATAAAAAAACTTACCTTCTGTGACTGTTGCATTTTGAGGGTGTGCTCTTGGCACTGCTGTATAGTAGCAGAGGTGAACAGTTTTTGGGACTCCGTCGCCATGCTTCCGACAGATGCTGGGACTTGCAAAGTCAGCAGCACTGGAGTGTGCCGTGTTACGGATATGTACCTGGATTTAGAAAATTGCAGTGAGAGGAGGCTGCAAAGACAGAATGATTTTTCAAGAGTAGTATCCTATGTTGTAATGCCTTATGATTTGTTATAATTTTGTTAACTGCTGGGAATCTTCAGTATAGAAATGTTAATAAATACATTTTCATGCATTGAAATGACCACTTTGTGATCACATGAAAATAGAGGCGAACACAAACCTTATTTATGTAGCCATCAACTTTGGTAAGATGCTGACTGCTAAATAATTGAGCTTTTTTACAACTTGTTCTTTTGAGAATATATTCTGAATGTACTGCCACTGAAACCTTTTGTTATGTCTAACCTTCTGCAAAAATAATGCTGATATAAAATATGACTGCAAAACCAATTGATGGAAGGATAATGGGTCTTTCTGGATAAATAATACTTCATCACTGTGAAAGCAGCACAATTAGGATTATTTCTTTACTATAATTTTGTTGGTTAAAATTTTTTTTTAAAAGCAGATTATCTGAAAATAATTCGGCTGGGCAAATATTTCAGCAAAGAAAAAAAATAGAGCCTGAATTATGCAGAAATTATGTTATTTAAGGAATAAGTAACAAAAAGATTTTACAAAAAAACGTATATCACATGAATTTGAACAGTTTCCTGAATAGAAAATTTAATGTGATTTTGTCAATCTTGATAAAATATTAATTCTGTTATAAAGATACAAAAACGTAGCATACTTGGGAAAAGTTTGCATATCAATCTAGCATTAAGAATATAAACAGCTTCAAAACTTTTAACTACCTCATTCAGGCTAATTTTGTCTGTAAGCTTAAGATTTATTTTTATACTTTTTTTTTAATGTTACACTATTTTGCCCAGAAAATGGCAACAACTGACTGATGTTGGCTAATCCCAGAAAGCAAACTGGTTGAACCTGATCAACAGTTTTGAAAACTTGTTTAGGGCTTTACTGGGAAGTAAAAAGTTAATAAAGTTATATTTTCATGTTTCAAGAAAGTTCCATAGATGCATTCAAGAGATAAGGATTTGAGCTTGACATAAAGGGACTTCACTTTCATGAGCTATGATCCATAAAAAAAGCAAAATCACTAAAATGTATTACCAGCTTTATTGAGTTCATTTTTGCCCATTTGAGACCCAGGTGAGTTTTGTTTTAGAGTTAAATGAATGATCTAAAGGAAATGGCTTTTTAGAAAAGAGTTATGAACTTGATATTTACTCTTGCTAATAAGTTTTCACTTCCATACATGGCTGATTAATTGCAAATAAAAATATTCATAGAACGAAATGGGAAAGGCTAAACGTGTTGCTTGTATTTTAAGAAAGCCAAGTATTTTTTTTAATACAGTATTTTAAATATGAATAAAAATGTCCAGATATGAGAATATTTGGTTTATAGTTCATAATTAATTGGTTTGGAATGAAAAGTCAAATTGGAGCCACTGAACTCAGAACTGATGACAATGGTTTTAAGTGCTGTATCGAATATAGCACATATTAAGATTTTTTGTAAAAATATTTGTTGGGAGTTAAAGATGACACCTCCAAATACTTTGATGTTTCTGAATGCTCTGTACCCCCCCCCCCTTTAAAATGTGTCTTGGAGACTGGTTGACTTTGAGAGGGGCATTTAAAGGTCCCCAAAAAGTTTTGGACCAATTTATTTCTGCCTTAACACTATTCATAGTACTGTAGCAGTGCTTTAAAACGCCCAGTCTCTTCAGTTACCCGCTCAGTGGGGGAATTTTGTCTGCTTGGCAGTTCGCAGTAATGTTTTTATTTATTTAGTTGAAAACCTTGTTTTGGGGCCACCTGTTTTATCCGCTCTGTTAGAAAGTTGATGTACCGAGACTTTGCCTTTATTACCAAATGTTTGGTAATAAAAGCCCAAGCCTCAGTATATCAATTTTCTAGGGGAGTTGATAAAACAGATGACAGGAAAAAATGAAAAAATAAATGAGTATTAAACTTAAGAGTCGGTTGGAAAGATTGTTTTGCAGTGCAAGGGTAACTTTGGCGCCTTTTTTCTGGAAGCCATTAAGTGAGTGACTTAAAGGTGCACGCACATACAGCAAGTAAAAATCCCTTATTTTTTTATGTCTCGAGGACGCGTGTTTTTTAAACCGTGGCAACTTTAAAAAGCGAGCGGGTTGCAATTTCCCACATCTTAAAACTACAAATTTTCTAAGGTCGGGGAGAGCTGCGATAGAGAGAGAGAAGGGTGGGTGGGGTGTTAAGGGAAAACCAAAGAGTCGGAAGCGTTCGCAACAAGAAGGCCCCAATGCGGCGTTGCTCGGAGCGTGGCGCCAAAGCGGCGCCGCTCTAGCCATTCACCTCCGTGGTGCACGCGGGGAAGGAAATGCGCGCGAGGAAACGGGGCCCTTGGGCTCACGTGACCGCGCCGCCGCATTCTTCCCGTCAGCCATTTTAGATCGGAATCAGCCAGGCGGCGCCATTAAAAGTGCGAGAAAGGAGGAAATAAGCGGGAGTCTTCGTTTTCCCGCCCCGTGGAGAAGAACACCGCTTTTTTTTTCGTCTCTTCCCCACCCTTCAGCGGCCTATCTGTTTCTCTGTCCCCGTTCGAGACCGGACAGCCGAGTCTCTCCTTTTTTTAAAAACAGCCGCCCCACCTCCCGCCCTCCCTCATGTCGGACGACCAGTTCGCCGGAGACGAAGCGCTGGGGGAGGCTTCGGAAGAGAGCGAGCAGCTCGAAGGGATCTTGGCTCCCGGTGGCGATGGCATGGAAGAAGCCGAGGGAGGAGGAGAAGACGGAGGGGGAGGGGGAGGAGGCGGCGGCGGCGGCGGCGGCTCAGGCGAATCGGAGGGAGCCAAAATCGACGCCAGCAAGAACGAGGAGGATGAAGGGTAAGCCGGAGGCCTCTTTTTCCTCTCCCCCACCCCCCGCCGCTGCTTTCGGTCTTGAGGAGACGGCGGGTGGCTGAGGCAATAGCCTCTTTGCAGGAAACTCTTGCCCTTCCTTCCCTCACTCCCTCTCCGGTAATCCGGCCCTTCTCGGAGGGCTTCCAGGGAGCCTTGGAAGAAGCGCGCCCAAGTCGGAGCGGCTGAGGCACGCGGGGCGGTCGCCTACCGGGTGAGGAGGAGGAGGAGGAAAGAGCCTGGAAACTCCCAAGAAGGGATGGCTTTGGGGTCGGTTGTTTTCTTTAGACGGCTATCCTGAGGGAGGCTGGAGGTGGCAGAAGTTACAGGCAGTCCTGGACTTACGACAGCTCGCTTAGTGACCGTCCGAAGTCGCAACGCCCTCCCACTCAAGAAAGTGACTTACGACCGTTTTTTCACATTTAACGACAGGAGCCTTGGTGGCGCAGTGGTGAGAGTGCAGTACTTCAGGCTACTGCAATTTGGCAGTTCGAATGTCACCAGGCTCGAGATTGTCTCAGCCTTCCATCTTTCTGTAAAATGAGGACCCAGATTGTTGGGGGCAATAGGCTGCCTGTAAACCGCTTAGAGAGGGGCTGTAAAGCACTGTGAAGCGGTATATAAGTCTAAGTTTAAGTTGCAGTGTCTCCCCCCCCCCTTCCTATGGTCAGGTGATTTACATTTGGAATGCTTGACAGCTGATTCGCATTTATGACATTTTGCATTGTCTGGGGCCTCTGTCGCTGGAATCCCCTTTTTACGACCTTCTGAGGAGCTAAATCAGTGGGGGAAGCCAGATTCACTTAACCGACCCTGCGACTAATTTAACAAGTGCCAGACGTGGAAGGAAAAGTCGTAACATGGGGCAAAACTCACTTCACAGATGTGTCTCCCTTAGCGACATAAATTTTTGTGGTCGTAAGTTGAGGACTGCCTGTAGTTTGAAATCATACGCTTGTCTGAATTAGCGCAATGGCATGTGGATTAGGGGTCGTCCTCGACTTAACAACAATTCATTTGGTGACTGTTCAAAGTTATGACATTGCTGAAAAAACTTGATCTATGACCATTTTTCACATAACCATGTGATTGAAATTCAGGCAGTTGACAACTGATTTGTATTTATGACGGTTGCAGTGTCCCTGGGTCATCTGATCACCTTTTGCAACCTTCTGACAAGCAAAGTCAGTGGGGACGCCAGTTTCACTTAACAACTGCAATGATTCAATTAACGGTGGCAAAGTAAGGTTGTAAAATCGCTCAAAACTCATTTAACAAATGTCTCAGTTAGCAACAGAAATGTTGGGCTCAGTTGTGGTTGTAAGTCGAGGTCTACCTGTATTATTTCATATGCCTTCTCCCCTGGCCAGAAGCAAAATCTAACCTGGAGTAACATGTATTTTAGAGTGACATAGTTGGAAAGAACTTAGGATGACCTGCAGGATGAAAATAACAATCCTCTGTTGTTTGTAAAGGGCCATGTATGCAGTTACAAAAATATCTTGTGGGAAATAGTGTAGCATCAGAGAAGTTGTATAATTTTTTTTCTTTGTTTGGGGATAATAATCTGAAAAGTTTGTTTTAGGCTTTGGTATTGAATATGAATGTGTTTTTAAAGTGAAATATAGATTAATGAACACATGAAAGGCATTGACATATGGAACCTAATGTAGATTTTGATTTTGTGATTGACATGATTGGCTGTTAAATATCTGGAGGGTACCCAGATATTTGTGAGGAGAAAGCTTTGTGTTATATACAGCGTGATATGTAGATTTGATTTTCTAAAGCAGAGGATTTCAAACTTTTTCAGTTTTAAATACTGTTAACAGAACAGAATAGAATAGAGAGGCGAATCTCTAGTAATATAAAATTGGCTGTGTTTCAGTGATTTTTTTCCCACTTCAGTCTGTCACAACTTTAAAATTGTTTTTTGGGAAAAAATTTTTAATGCAAGCAAAACTAGTACATTATTTTAAAAAGCAGTTCTAGTATTACATATGGTTTGCATGTTTTATTTGAAATAGACAAGTCAATCATGGGGCATCAGTCTTGTAAATACACAGGTTTTTTGAGGTGTTTGAAAAAATATTTAAACAATTAAGTAACAAACACATTGATTACTTTAAAGTGGAAGAATCTTCTTCCATCCAGTATGGAACTGTTAAAGCAGACCAACAGCTTGCTTAGAACATTTGTCACTTGGACATTTTTCCCCAAGTCTTTAACAAACATATTGGTAGTTAGTGAAAGTTTGGGAGAGAAGACAACATTGTTTAGCCTGTAGAGCCACAAGGATATGGCTGAAAATGTTACGTTATTAGAATAGGTGAGGATAATAAAAAACACAACAACACTTTTGGGAATGGTTTTTAACAGTTGTGAGATCTTAAGCCTTGCTGAGGCTTAAGATACTAATTTTATCTCTTGGTTTCCTCCTCCCTCTAAGCTGACTTCTTTTGTCATAAGCCTCTGCAAAGCCAGACACTCTGGTTTAAATCCCCAAGGCTTCATCAGAAATCCCAAATTTTAATTCTGTGGGATGCTTCAGTGGCCGCATGTGTAGTCATGGGTCCCAGTTTTACAATATGCATCTGGTTATCAGCCTTTGAATCATAGAATTATAGGCCTGGAAGAGATCTCAGAGGTCTCCTTGCTCAAGGCAGGAATCCTATACTGTCCCAATCAAATGGTGGTCCAGCCTGTTTTTGAACTTTTGTAATGATGCATATTTATCTAATAAATGTGTTTATTTTAGCTTAAATATGCGTCAGCTGGTTCCTTTTGCACAATCCGCTTCTGAAAATTACTTAATGTTTCCATGCAGAAATTCATTCAGCCCAAATATGAGGCATTCTATCAACATTTGAGTTTTATCACATGCAGTAAGCAAGTGTTAAAAGTATAAGGTGCAAATTTAAGATTAAAAATTCCATGGCGTTGGCTGGGAAGAGAAGTGAGACTTCAATATGCTGTTTTGAAGAAGAGATAATTACGTTTTTTTTCTTCAGTATTTGTATCTTCACATTTGAGGCTTTCCTCCCCACATTTTGGCCCGTTTGGAAAACTTGAATATGTGGTACATTCAGTTCCCGGATTATAAATTTCTTTGTCTGGCATTGCTATGCAGGGAGCGGCTGAACATGTCCTTACTTATCATTTTGGAAATTGTTGTTAGGTACTTTACATGGCAAAGATTTACAGGAGTAATATCAATGTAAAAATCTCCAAGGGAGATTTGGCAGTTTAGAAAGAAATATAAATAGATAAAATATTACATGGAAATTTTCTTTTCTGTAGCATATGGAACTATAAAGATAATTCATGACAGTGAGTTCTGAAAACCTGATAACCCATAACGATTGATTAGTAGGTTCTGTGTCGTGCAGTTTGTACACAGTTCTCACAGTAACCAAGATATATTCACTTTCAAAATCAAGAGACTGGAGCTGGCGTTACTAGTATTTTTAAACTTGGTGCAAATTTTGTTATTGATATGCATTCAGACAAAAACACTTGTGTTTGCACTAAGGTCTAAGGCACCCATCGCTTTGTTTTGTTGCAATAGAGTAAAAGCAGCCTTGGGTATGACATGTAAGCAGAGCCAGCTAGTTGTGTGGTCACTTCCATGTCAAGGTGGCAACCCTACTTTATCTCTTATGTAGATAAGCGAAGTATTTTAGACTACTTGAGTGGGTGTGTTAGCTTGGACTGTCAGCAGAATTGAGGAAGGAAGGGGGCTTTGCTGTTGGGACACTGTTATGATTAACTTTGCTATTTGAGTAAAAAAATACTATACGTGTAACCTTCTGGGAGAGTTTCAGACTCATGGCAGCAATTAGGGGTAGGCTACTTGTATGGGGCTTTTCTTTTCCTGATTTTCTCTTCATGCAGTAATTCCAAGCTGATGGAACTGTTTCCATTTGCAGATCAGCCTCTAGCTAGAGCAGTTTGGAAAATAAGATATTTGGTGAAAATCGCCTCCTCCCCAGATTCATTGATCGAATCAGTAGGGTTTATGTTTGTGGCCACTGCTACTGTACTGTAGACTTATTTCTATTAAATGTAACATAAGGAATACATTCCAGACACGCTTCGTTTTTCTAGTGCATTTAGGTCACAGAAGGCAATTGTGAACCTGGATGGTTTGTTTTTAAAGATTTTGGGGTAATATTGAAACCTTTAAAGGCAAATTGGTATACTTGTGACATACGCAGCTAAACTAAAGTACAGTGTTGATAATTTACAGCTCTGAACTCAATTGTGCCTACAGAAAAATGTTCGTCGGCGGCCTTAGCTGGGATACTACAAAGAAGGATCTTAAGGATTACTTCACAAAATTTGGTGAAGTTGTAGATTGCACTCTGAAGTTAGACCCAATTACAGGGCGGTCAAGAGGCTTTGGCTTTGTGCTGTTCAAAGAATCTGAGAGTGTGGAAAAGGTAAGCTTGTTTTCATCTATTTCTAATTAGACAACTGACTAGAATCGTCTCCAGGCGAGATGGGTGGCATATAAGTTTAATAAACAAAATAAATAGACAAGCACACACATCATTAATGAAAAAGTGGAAATATTGTGCAAGTTCTTGAAGTTCTGTTAATTTCAAGACAGTACAAATTATAAGATAAAGGCTGTTGCATTATAGTCATAAAAATGTAATATGTTTTATTTTGTAAAGCTTTTTTTAAAAAAAGAAAAATTGCTTTCAGGTCATGGATCAGAAAGAGCACAAACTGAATGGCAAAGTGATTGATCCTAAAAGAGCTAAAGCAATGAAAACAAAAGAACCAGTGAAAAAGATCTTTGTGGGTGGCTTGTCACCAGATACGCCAGAAGAGAAAATAAGGGAGTATTTTGGAGGTTTTGGTGAGGTGAGTTAATTGTTTTCATGTCTTGGTTAAAGAATTCTTAATTATGTAGATAATTGTATAATACTTTTGAAGAAGAAAATGTATGTAAGTCCTTGACTTACAATCACAATTGAGTCCAACAGTTCTGTTGCTAAGCCGAGACAGTTAAGTGAATTTTGCCCATTTTACAACCTTGCTTGCCATAGTTGTTAAGTGAATCACTGCAGTTGTTACGTTAGTCACATGGCTGTTAAGTGAATCTGGCTTCCCCATTTGACTTTGCTTGTCGGAAGGTCACAAAAGGGGATCATAGGACCCTCGGACACTGCAACCGTCATAAATATGTGTCAGTTGCCAAGCGTCTGAATTTCAACCATGTGACAATAGGGTTGAGGTTATAAGTGTGAAAAATGGTCATAAGTCACTTTTTTCAGTGCCATTGTAACTTCGAATGGTCAGTAAATGAACTGTTGTAAGTCAAGAACTACCTGTATTTGTTTTGGGTGTTGGTTTGGCCAGTTGGTTTGATTTGCAATTGCTTATGTGAATACCAGTTTTAATCTTGTCTTCGATTAGAGGGCACAAGTGCATAGATAATCTTAAATTATCATAAACCAAGTATTTCCTGGGATGCCTTATTTTTTTCACCCAGAAGTCAATTTAAGCTTTGATCTGTCACTGATTAGAATATCATATTTGTATTGGTGATCATTTCTGGAATTGTGAGGTAATGCCAATTTCACTAAAATCAGCAGATGTTTTTAGCACTGAATTAAATGGAGAAGGGAATTGCACTCATTTTATTGTAGAAGCAATTCTATTATATGAACAGAGCATTTCAAATTAAATGTAAGTTTTGCCAGAGATTTGTCAAATTTCAAGCATCTTTTTTGTAAAGGTGAAATAAATATAAATTCTTAAGAGCTATCTTTTCTTAGTGTATAGACATACTGATTTAGAAAGAGGCTGAGCTAAAAGTATAAATAAATAAAAGTTCATGTATGGTCAGCAATATAAACGTATTCTCGTTCAGTAAATGGACTAATAGGAAGTTTCTTCAGATTATTTAGTATAATGGTTGCTAACATTAATAAATAGTAAATGACTGTTAAGCTTTATAACAATTGGACTACAGAATAACTGACTTTTATCAATCTCGTTTGGTATATTGACCAGGTGGAATCAATAGAACTTCCTATGGACAACAAAACCAATAAGCGCAGAGGATTTTGCTTCATTACTTTCAAAGATGAAGAACCAGTGAAGAAAATCATGGAGAAAAAATATCATAACGTTGGTCTTAGTAAAGTATGTTTCAAGCTATGATTCCAAAACGCCTTCTTTTTAGAAAGCGAATCCTGGTTTTGTTCAGGTCAGTGCTTTGGAGATTGAAGTATAGACAGAAGAGAACACAAATGGAGAGGCTGGTGTGGATTCCTTGGATGAAGCTACACTTGTAACAAGTGTGATGCATTTTTTGCATGCTTCTCAAAAATCCTCTGTTTGGTGAACAACTATTTGGAATCATGATCTGTGATTAATGACACACAGTCCTTTGATCTTCGTTTAATCTAGACACCAATGAGTTGGTAGATTTGAAAAGAAATGGCATGTTTTTCAGAATGAGAAAACTTAAGGGGTGCTATGTGCTGCAACATTTTTTTTCTCCCTTACGCCATAAGTTACATTATTTTGTGTATGTGTCCCTGTGTGTGTATGTATGTTTGTATTATGTAGTCTAATTTTTTTTTGTTTCAATAAGTCACCGGTTTTCTAATTGCTTTTCATTTGATATAGTTTATGAATGGTGATAGTAATGTCAAAAAGATTATTCTGAAGTATATGATAATGGGTTTACTAATGGTGTTTTCTTGCTTTTACAATTTTTTCCCCCTAGTAACAGTATTTGGAGCATATATTACTTGGTGAAATTAAGTTAATTTCAAAAGCAAACATTTAATAAGGTTTCGCCAATTACCAAAACATTAAACCTGAGAAATATTGTCTCATTAAGTAGGTACTGCTGAAACATTCATAATTCTTACTAAGGTATTTGAGAGAACCTGTGATGTGATGCTAACCCTTTTTTTAAAAAAAAATTAAATTTGCATTTTTTGTGATGTAGTTTTTAAAAAATTATACTGGCAAATCATATGAGGAATATGTTGCTTTGCCTTGCCCAGTGAATGTAGAAGCGTTAACGTCATAGGTAAAGATGATAATGTGGAGTAAGATAATTTACACTTCACCAAAATATCAAAATAGTCGGGTTTTTTGTTTTGTTTAATATTTCAGTGCGAAATAAAAGTAGCAATGTCAAAAGAGCAATATCAGCAGCAACAGCAGTGGGGAACTCGAGGTGGATTTTCTGGAAGAACCCGTGGCCGTGGTGGAGGTAGGGTTCTGCATTTAAAAAAAAATGCCGGTCTTTTCCACATATCTGTGGTTTTTTTGAGTTTCACGATTCTTTTCAGTATCCTCCACAGTTAAAATTCAGCCACTGGCTTTGTGTTTAGATGCAGACATTAATTTGTGTGCCGTTATTTGCAAATTTGAGAAGGAACTGCTAGAGGGGATCATTTTGAACAGTTGGGAAAGTTATGTAACACATCAACACATGTGGCACAATGTGATCCAGCTGCTGCTGCACCATAAAAGCCCCTCATTGGCTTGCCTGAAATAAAACACACGGACTGTTTGTGCAGCATTTTAATAGTTAACTCTGACGTCAAAACCCATGCCGGCGTAAAATTAGGTCAATGAGAAATGCCTTAGCCAGCTTCAGAAACAATTTAATGTCCTCCTTTATCTGAATTTCTCCCCTTAATCCAGACAGGAAAGAGTTGGGCTCGAAATCGATTAGCCTCTCCCCCCTCAACCCCGCCATTTCTGGCCCGCTGGGCTTGTTGATGCCCTGTTACCCCTCCCCACTCCCTCCATAATAAAATGGAAAATAGGTAGCAAGAGGAAGGTTGCTGAGGTGTTTCTGTTTTCTCTTTTTAATACCTTTTTTTTAAAGTGTGAGGCAGCTTGTTTTGACAAAGATAGCTGGCATTTCTGCTTAGATAGCAACTAATCAGCAAACTTGGGGTATATTTTGCCATGTTATTTAGTACCTGAACTGCAGGGTGCATGGCTTAACCATCATTCATTCGCATAAAATTTGTTCAGTATACCAATCTTTGTTTGTATCTTTTTGGAAACAAACTATTGTTTCGAAGGGTCAGTTTGCTTGAATGCAATATCAAATAAAAACTCAGGTTTGTTTTCATTCTCTTGCTGTAATTTTGTTGTAGGCTCCAGTCAAAGCTGGAACACAGGATACAGTAATTATTGGAACCAGGGATATGGCAACTATGGATACAACAGTCAAGGTTATGGAGGCTACGGAAGCTATGACTACACTGGCTACAATAACTATTATGGATACGGAGATTATAGTAGTACGTATATAGCAAGATTTATCTTGATATATTATTGGATAAATAGTTTTATTTCAACCCGAAAACAATTGAGTTCCAAAAGTCGTACCGAAGGATTCTGGGTCAACTATGGTTCAAGACAATCAAAACATAGTTCTGCATGAAACAAAATCTGGAAAGGTCATGTTGGCTGATATGGATGAGCCTGACCACCGATTTCCTCAGAGCCTTCCTTTCTGTACCTCTGTTTAGCCATTTCAAGCTGCCATCACTGTTGTCTTGGCCTCCTCTCCCCAAAACTTTCCTACCTGGAACACACGTCTTTCAGTCTGGATCTAGGCCATCTGAAAGGAGCTATTCCCTATAGAGGTAGCTCTGGACTTACAGCCGCAGTTGAGCCCAAAATTTCTGTGGCTAAGCAAGACATTTGTTAAGTGAATTTTGCCCATTTTAGGACCTTTCTTGCCACAGTTGTCCAATGAATCACTGCAGTTATTAAGTTAGTAACACAAGTGAATCTGGATTCCCGATTGGCTTTGCCTGTTAGAAAGTCACAAAAAGTCCCTGACCCTTTTTTTGAACTATTACCATCTGGCAGACGGTACAGGAGAATAAAAACAAGGACAAACAGGCTGAAAAACGGCTTCTATCCCAGGGCAGTAACTCTATTGAATCCTACTGTATGGTTAATGGAATATCAGGGGTTTTCAATTCAATGTATAGAGTGTGAAGGATGTGTGTTTGTGTTGTATTTTATTTTAGTCATAATGTACACTGAAGAAGGCATTTAATTTCGTTGTACGAGGTACAATGACAATAAAGTGAACTAACTAACTAACTAAAATCTTTGTATAAGGGATCATTCTGGTAAAACTAGAGTTGAAGCCATGATAAAAAGGCCCAATGATAGCACCCTTCTTTCGTGGATGTCCTAAGATGATGGCCAACAAAGAGCGACAGAAGCCGTGATCCTTCATGTGTGGCTTTCAGCCAATTTTTCCAATTTCTGAAGATGTGTTTCCTTTCAGATCGTTTCCTATCTGAGGACTGTTCAGTTTAACAACAGTGCTGGAGAGGAAATCTCTTTCTCAGCAAATCGACTGGGTTCTGCTACTTTTGATCTTCTCAACTGGGTTTTCCTCCTCAATAAGTCTTTTGTGCCCATGAAAATTGGGAAAATAGATCCCCAGGCTCCCCCAGGCAAAGATTTCACCATAAACTCTGAGGCAATTGTCTGGGCCACAAAGGTGAGCAGGAAGGAAATGTTGTAAGTTCAGGGAAACATTAATTCTCCCTAACCCTAACCCTGACCCTGACCCTGACCCTGACCCTACCCAGTAGCTGGAAAACATGCGCAGATGATCGGAGAGGCCTCCCCGACCCTCTCCAACAATCTGTGCATGGATTTTAGCTACCGGTTTGGCTGAAAAATGGCTGCCGATCAACTGAGAGGATCAAAGGATCCTCCCAGCTGATCGTCATGCGCATGCAAAGAAGGGTGAGGGAGCATGCATGCGCAGAGGGGAAATGTGCGCGCACGCACATGCGCACAATCAGTGAACCAGTGGCAACACCGGGAGAAAACCACCACGGGATGATACCTAGTTTGGATAATGAAACATCTGCAAGAAAACAGATTAGAGAGCACTAAGGACCCTTCAATTTGGAAACTAATTAATGAGGTATGTTCATTGCTTAGGTCATCTCAAGATTTTCTCTTTTCTCAGGAAACCCAGGAAATAGAGGAGAAAATAGAAAAAACAGAGGAAAGGATAGAGCAGATAAAAAAACTAATGAATTTAGAAGATGAGAAGGAAAAGATAATTAAAATGAATGAAATAGATCAAGCTGACTATACATCAAGAAACTTAAAAATAAAATTGGATATGCAGGAAGACATTCCCAAAGTGAGGATAGAGATACTGATAGGTATAGTGAAGATTTAGCAACAAGAGGCAGAGACAGTGACAGAGGAAACTAAATATGAATGATACATGGAAATATAAAATCCCAAAGGAGGAGTGTGGAAAACAGGCTGAAAAATCAATAAGAATTGAAATATTGAAGCGAACAAGAGATGATGGGTAGCAATAGAACATCCACCAATATAAGAGTTGTGCTATTAAGACTTAGAATAGAGGTAGGAATTAGTAAGAGGGATATTATCACTAAGGATACTGTGACGTAATGTCTTAAAATTAATAGAGGAAAGGATTAGAAGTTGAAAGATGATTGTATTATATACCCTTAAATAATAATGTTAAGGTTAGTACAGCTATTAATATTGTGTAATAAAATATTGGGAAAATCAAATGATGAGGGATTAGAGATATGGTGGAGTAAATATTACAATGTTCTCAGTGTTAATTGTAATATTGATAATGTTATTATCAATAACATTATATCCCGCCCCGAGTCCTTTGTGGAGATGGGGCGGGATATAAATATGAATAAATGAAATAAATGAAATGAAATGTGGAAAACATGCCAAAGGAAAAAAAAGAAAAATTAACAAAACGGTCAAGAGATGAAGGATAGAAATAGAGTATCTATCAATATAAGATTTGTGATATTAAGATATAGAATAGAGGTAGAAATTAGAAAGGGGAAAAATATAATTATGCATATTTCTATATAAAAGGTAAAGGTTCCCCTGACACATATGTGCTAGTCATTCCCAACTCTAGGGGGTAGTGCTCATCTCCGTTTCAAAGCTGAAGAGCCAGCGCTGTCCAAAGATGTCTTCGTGGTCATGTGGCTGGCATGACTAAAAGCCAAAGGAGTTTACCTTTCCACCAAAGGTGGTCCCTATTTTTTTACTTGCATTTTTTACATGCTTTTGAACTGCTAGGTTGGCAGAAGCTGGGACAAGTTACGGGAGTCCAACCCGTTACACAGCATTAGGGATTAGAACTGCTGAACTGCCGACCTTTCGACCGACAAGCTCAGCATCTTAGCCACTAAGCCACCACTTTCGTATTTCTATATAATATGTTACAATTAGTAGGTAGATGAAAGTACCAGAAATTGAAAGATGATTGTATTATATACAATGTTGTGATGTGAGTATGATTCATGTAATTAAGGCTATCAAAATTGTTAATCTCATTACTATTATTTGGTATCAAAATTAATGATATTCAGATGCCACACTGGTCATGTATTTAATATTTATATATACTTAAAAATAAAAAAAAACTTAATAAAAAAGTTATGTATAGCTACATTTTTTCAGTTGTAATATACCACTGTGAGAGTTGGACCATACGGCAAGCTGTGCACTGAAGAATTGATGCTTTCAAGTTGTGGTGCTGGAGAAGACTATTGAGTATACAAGAAGGTCAAATCAATCAACCCAGCTAAGCAGAGTGCCCACACCTGCACATCATATCTGAAAACCCTGGCAGTGGCCAGGCAACCAAAGGGTAAGAGAGCAGGGAAAAAAGGACCAGGACAAAACACTTGTGGACAGGAAAGAAAGGGATAGATTTTCAAGGCAGGGAGTAGAGAGTTAAGAGCAAAGCATTTCCTAGAAAACAGCTTGAAATTTCCAACAAAAAAGAAGTGCATATTACTTTATAAAAGGCCAAAAACTCTTAAGAATTTACAATTCTTAAATTTTTAAAATCTATGAATTCCCCTTTTTTAAAGTCGAAATCCTTTTACAAATTTCTTTTTTCAATTTTTCAATTCTTCAAATTTTAACCTTTTTAAAACTCTTAAATATCATTTTTAATTTTAAATTCTTACATTTTTTTCCATTTCTTTTTTTAACTCAATATTTGAAAAAAAAATACGGTTCACTTATTTTAATTCTTTAGAAAATTTTAAATTCTTAACCATCTAATTCCCCAAGTGAAATTCAAAGATCCACCCTCTGCACCCATCAGTCCATCACATGGACCAATCAAACATAATTGAAACAAAACCCATTTCTTCGTTCAACCCCCTCCAGGTACAGAATGACCCATCCTTGACATAAGAATGTTGTTTAGTCTATATTATTACTCACTAAGAAACCTCCCCTCCTATAAAACTTTTATGGCTAATAAAATATGCTTCCATGGCTGACAGCTGAATCTTGTTTGAGTAAAAATGTCACAATATATCGGTCCTTTCTCTTCCACGCATGGATTGTATGGGAAGAACCTCATCAGGAAATGCCAAAAAATATGGGCATGGTTGCACTTTCAACAATCGATGAACTCTATCTGACTCAATGCAAACATTCCAAATAATAACAACACTAACAACAGCCACAAAAATACAGCTTCAGCATATGATGTGGAGGAAATAAATCACTTCCTTCCATTTATGTATAGACTTAATTTATGGGAAAGGAATGGAATGTAGTAAGGAAGTGGCTTCCCAGAATGGAGGGAAAAATAGGGACTACCTTTGGGAAGGTAATAGCGTTCTGTGCACCTTTGGAGTTTAGTCATGCCAGCCACATGACCACAGAGATGTCTTCTGACAGTCCTGGCCCTTCGGCTTTGAAATGGAGATGAGCACCGCCCCTTAGAGTTGGGAATGACTAGCACATATGTGCGAGGGGAACCTTTACCTTTACCTTATAAAACAAGAAAAAATTAGCTTAGAAGAATTACCATCTGTCATTTTTGGTTTTGGCCTTGACAGGAAATTAATTCCATTGACAGAACATAATCTAAGGAATTTTGTAGAATGCCATTTACAATTTTAATATCAGCATATGAATATTTTGATTGGTTAATCCATTATTACATCTCACTTTTGGATTTTCAGAAGTCAATAACCCTGAATAATATTGTTGTCTAGAGATTATGCACACCTGTTGCAACTACAGATGTGGTGGTTTCTGCACCCCTCTGCTAACAGACTTACTTGCCACCACATTTGATTGTGAAAATGTTTCCTTCTTTCTTTCACCATTGTTGATTCTCTAGATTTGAATAGAGAGAGAGATTGCAAAGCATGTGCTACAACATGGACTGCATTGTAAATATTGTAACTCTGGCCACTCATGTGTGTTTCAAACACAGATGTGGGAAGAGTCTCAAGCCTCTCCTGTCCAGTACATTTCTCTTCAGAGGTCTCAGTTTTTGAATTTGGGAAGAAACAATCGAATGCCTGTTCCCAAAAATCTTTTCGAAAATGATCATTGTTGTTGTTGTTTTGAATAAATTCTTGGAAACCTTGGATCTCCTTTGTGTGAACTGCAAAGGATAAAGCACCATGTAGAAAATGGATATCCCAGGATTTATGAACTGCAACTGCTGTGTAATCTGTCTGAGCTGTTATAAGCCAGATCTTATTCTTCTTTGGTGTATCCTGCACTTCTGAAAACTGGAGGAAAGTTCTCAGAACTGATAAGGACTGAGTTTCACCATATAAGATTATCACATCGGCTGTGCTACTCATGAGAACATGGTATATTTGTAATCCTTCATCGATCATATCAGTAAAATCACTGTAAAAAGCTACATTTGGTAACTCTGCTACGAATTCAATGCAGATGCCACGCTCAGAAAATGTGGGGAGCACCGCCTGGAGAAATTTCTCTCCTTTCTCATCCTTTACTATAAGAATTCCAATCCAGATCCATCTAAAATACAACAATAACTGTAGGAGGCCCTTACGTTGGTGGGATTCATTTGGAAACATTTGTTGGAAGAAAACTGCTTGAATCTCTTTATCCATGACTGGAGCAGAGCCATAGATCAACTACAGAAAGATAAACATATGTAGCTGCAAAGGTCTATGTGAGTCTCTGAAAATGTGTACATTCATTTGAGTCTATGGGTATCTTTATATATTGAAACATTATGCTACTAGTTGTATTTATTAGGAAATATCAACCAAGAAGTCACTCTTGAAGTATTATTGTGAATATTTCAAATTTGAACCTTAATTCAGTATCTGGAATTTGAGTATCTTTTGCTATGTCAAACAGCCTGAGCATCTCTTCAGACTGATGATTACGCATGCTATTATGCCAACTTCATCAAGGAAAAATAATATCTACTTATCTGAAGGGTCTCTCCTCTTTACAGAGAGAAACATAGAGATGTCTGTGGGGATATTGCAGAATGATAAGGTATACCTATAGCAAATCTTACTTGAGGAACTTTGTAGATGCACAGCACAGTTGCCATGTGAAGGGAGTTGTCAGGCCCTCCAATGACTGCAGCTAAGGTATTTGTGATCCCACAGTTGTAGTTAGGGATGAATTTGCCCTGAGTGAAAGGCAGAACCATTGAGACAAAGTAGGTCCTACTTGGACTAAAATTGCTGTTAAAAATGTGGAAGCCCAGCGTGATGTTGGGTAGGATCTGGGGGTTTTCATTAATCTCTTTTATAGTAAAAGCTAAGGCCAGGATATGCTGGTAGTTCTGAAAAACTATTCTGTAAAACATTTTTAAAAAATACATTAAGAAAGGTCTGTTTCACATTATGTGCCTTGTAATCCTTCAGTACAGCATATTTTGTAGAATGTGTTTAATAATCCTTATTTCTATGTTCCTATATGAGAGAATGGCTCACTATCAAACCACAGCTTCTAAGAATAGCTTATATACAGAAGTAAATTGCTGCATTTTGGTACCATATGAAAGATGAGCTTCCCCTTTCTTAATGGCAGTAACAGCTTCATAAATATAGCCACACATAGCTGTATATTTGTAGTTATTTAGATGTGATTTGTTATAAATTGAAATTTGATCTCTATTTAAACTATTCTAATGTTACTTGGAAACTGAAGTAAAATATAACTTTACATAAAATAAACCTAGACGTTCTATTTTAAATGTTCCTTTCTGGAGTTTTTGTCATTAGAGGAAAATATTTCAAGCTTCATGTGATTTATCAACAAGGTTCAGAACTTGACAATAAATTAACGATGTACTTACATAAGACCATCATGAAATGCCTGAGAAGGATCTTGAATGAAATCAATGGCATTAGAAGATGCAAAGAAGGCAGAAATGATGCCAGCAATATTAATGTCTCCAGGCTGATGATACGTGTACCGAATAGGAAGAGGGTCCCGAAAGTCACATTGAAGGCTAGAATTCTTGCACACCACTTCAGGCAATGCT
>JAOYMU010000001.1:140933542-140943811 GCA_025802295.1 Psammodynastes pulverulentus | reverse complement strand
CAGGGATGTCCAAACTTGTCAACTTTAAGACTTGTGGACTTCAACTCCCAGAATTCCCCAGCCAGCATAGCTTTAAGCACAGTATCATAATAACAGATGAGCATCAGATAAATATTTATTGGCGGAAGTGGTAAAAAGAAAGATTAAAGAAAAATGAAAGATATCAGGTGTCGACTGAAACTATAGCCTAAAGATGAGACCATTCACAAAGCAGGACTTGGATGCCACAAATATTCTTGCGTTGGTAAACTGATTAACACAAGTTGGGACAAAGAAGTAAGAAATGACAAAAAAACCTCCTTAGAAATTCCACCCCAGTTATTCCACAAGGAAATGAATTTGTTTGCTCAGGATAGTAATTCTAAGGTCAACGATGGCAAAGAGAAGCTTGATAATACAGCTAGTCCTCAACTTACCACCATAACTGAGGCTAGCAATTACAGTTGTAAATCATGATGGTCATAATATGAGTCATCACGTGACCGACCTGATGTTATGACCTTTTTTGTGGCAGTTCTTAAGCAAACCCATTGTTCACTATCAATATTTTTTGCCCAAAAGCGGAAGTAAATGGCAATTTCCTGCAAGAATGTCATAAATCACAGTCATATGTCTGTGGGCTGTAAATGCGGGCTAGTTGCAAGTACATAAATTGTGATCATGTAACTTCAGTGGGGGTGGGGTTGATAGCTGTCAGAATTTTGGAACCAGATCCTGAGTAGCTTTGGGGCGAGGGCAGGGGGAGTCCATCGTAACTTCAAATGGTTGCTATCTGACTGTCATCAATCAAAGATTACCTGTGACACAATCACAAATTTATGCATTTGCAATGTTAGGTTATTAAGTACATTTGCAATGTTAGGTTATTAAGTATTGTGAATAGAGAGATCTCTCACGCCCCAAAATGTTGCTGATCTTGAAAGTAAGGCAATAATCAATACAATTCTAATCTGGATGTTTCTAGTGTTTTAAAACCTTTTTAGTATTTTTAATTGTAATGTATTTTTGGAATCGTAAGCTGCCCAGAGTCATTAACTGGGATGGGCAGCTACAGAAATCTAAAATAAATAAACAAATTCCAAACTCAGTAGATGGTCAAAGTGAGCTCCCAACAACAAAGATGTTTAGATTCTGTGCTCCATAGAGATGTCTATTTCAAGGTCTGAATTTCTACATTCTATGCTGTCCTGCTTCAAGGGCTGAACAGAAAAGTGGTACCCAGGCAAGGGTGGGCTTCAAAAATTTTAGCGAGGGGTTCTCTGCCTGGTTGCTGGTTGGGCGTGGCCTAGTTGGCCTCCTGCACCACGGCGGGGTGTGTGTGTTGTTTTTTCCTTCCCCGAGCTCTGGAGTTTTCCTCAACCTCTGGGAGTGTGAAAACGGTTTCCCCAGGCTCCGGAGGTCCTTTAGAGGTGGCCTGTTTTTCGCCCTCCCCAAGCCTCTGTGCTCACCCTGCACTTACCTGCATCCAAAATGGGCCGCATGGGGACTCCTGGGAGGGGAGGGGTGGGCAGGGCCAGCCAGGAGTGGGATTTGGGGTTTCTCCGAACTGCACAGAATCTTAGCTAGAGGTTCTCCTGAACCCCTGTGCACCCCCAGCAGCCCACCCCTGTACCCAGCTGAGGTGGCAACGTGGGAGGCCTGCCAAGCAAGGTCTTACTCTTTATGTCTTCAGAATGAGTCTAAATCAAGACCTGGACATTTTACAGCCACATTCAGCCTTTTGGCTGTCCCTGTCAGTCCCACATGGGTTACTTTTATTTTGCAGGTGACTGCTCCCCCCCCCAATTTATATATGTGTGTATGTGAATGCCTATGCCCCTTCACAGCCCTATTTATTCAGCCCTCCACCACAGTCCCAGTTTCTCATGTGGCCCCTTGGGAAAATTAATTGCCCACCCCTGGTCTAAATTCTATTCCACAACTTCAAATGGATTTTTAAAGAATGCCAGTTCCTTGAGATTTCCATTCTTCTGGGCTTATTTAATTTGTTTGTAGCATGTTGGCACTGTGCTTTCTTGTAATTCATGTTTTTATTTTTTATTTTTTTGGGGTAAATAAGCAATCTTTTTTATCAGCAACATGCCCCTTTTGATATTTAAGTAGGTTCCTTAAATATGCCCCTTTTTCTAATTCTATGCAAGGACTGACCCATATAATGTCAATTAAATGGAATTAAATTGAATTACATTATACATTTGTACCCTTCGGCTCTTTTATTTTAAACACTTAGTTCATTTTCTTTAAAAGAAGCAAGCCATATCCAGGTCACCATCTCCCCATCTGGCCCCTTTCATGACTTAGTTAGAAGTCAAGTTTTTCCATTAGGCAAAGTCAGGGAATGTGTCCGTGTGTGTTGAAAAATCAAGATGGTGGCCAGTTTTGAAAGTCTCACAATAGAGGAATGGATCATAAGAGTGGTGCAGTGACCTAGAGGTGAAGATGCTCGCCTCCCACTAGGAAGTTTCAGAGTTGAATCCTAGGCAGCAACAAATGTTTCTCTATCAGGGTGCAAAGAAAATATATATACTGTGAACTTCACATAGACATCAGGAAGGGCATCTGATCGGTAAACGCTCAGTTCCATTCAGTCACCCTGACTTCACCCTGAATATAAAGGGATTACAAAGTTGAAGAAAAAAAGAGGAAAGGATCATAAAAATATCAGAAATGGTGGAAAGAAAACTAACCTGTTTGGTTAGATAAGAGGGGAAAAGTGCTTTTAAAAATGGGAAACATTTTATGGACTTTTTGCTAAAGGAAGCAAAAAGTGAAATGTATGGATTTAATGATTATAAAAAATAAAAATTAAATAAAGAGCTGAAAAAAATTGCTGGAATAATTAGGAGGATGGGGAGATGATGGTTTTTTTTTAAATATCTGTTTTAAGAGTAGGTTGAAAATCATTATATTTCATAAGTATAGTTTTCTTCTTTCCTTGTTTTCTTTTCTTTTTCTTTAGATTTGATTTTTACTATATAAACATCCTTAATAAATATAAATTTAAAAAAATCAAGAAGGTGGCTGTAATCAAAGCTGCACCCTTTTTAAATAGGAATCACTTAAAAGCTTAAAGAGTTATGCAAAATCAAAAAGCGAAAGTTATGGGGGGACAAATGTTGTGGTGTGTCATGACATCATGATGTGATAACTCGAATTAGATTTTGTGATACAAATCCTAAATTGTAAATTCAACTTGGCGCTCCCTTGTATGCAGTGGTGGGATTAAAAAATGTTTACTACCGGTTCTGTGAGCGTGGCTTGGTGGGCGTGGCAGGAGAAGGATACTGCAAAATCTCCATTCCCTCCCTACTCGGGGGAAAAGGTTACCACCTGTTCTCCAAACTACTCAAAATTTCCGCTACTGGTTCTCCAGAACTGATCAGAACCTACTGAATATCACCCCTGCTTGTATGTTGAGATTGCAAATTCCAAATTTCCCAATCAGTGCAGCAGACTGGGAATTGCACAAATACAGGACACCAGACTGGGACAATGGAAGGAAAGAAAAATCATACAATTACAGGTAGTCCTCAAATTATAAACATTTGTTTTGGGACCATTTAAAGTTACAACAGTACTAAAAGTACTGGGCCTAACATGATTGTCGCAGCATTCCCACAGTCACATGATCAAACTTTTAGCTATACAAAGTGGGATGAACACCTTTTGAATGGTGTGGGAGTAGGAATGGATTTCCAGAGAAAAAATTGCAGACTACAGGAACACTACTCAGGTGACCCTGAGGACACAGATAAATTTCCAAGTGCCTCAACGACCCTCTAAAAGGATGCAAAATGACCAGCTGTTTGCAAGGAATATAAATCCTTCCATTCCCCATTGTCCTATCAGAGCTGAAGAAGCTTCTTGGATGAGAAGTGAAATGTCTTCAAAAGAAAAACAAGAAAGTCCAGTTGCACCTCTGGGACAACCATGACCTGGATGACTGAGAATCTCTCCAGACTCACATGATCAAAATTCACGTGACTAAACATGTGTTTAGTTGCAACATCCGGGCATTATTCCCAGCCAGCCAGCTTCTGACAAGTCAACCAAGTCAATGGGGGAAGCTGGATTCACTTAACAACTGCATGAATCATTTATAATTGCAGTGTTTTACTTAATAACCAGGGCAAAAAAAGGTCATAAAATCTGGGGTAACTCACTTAACAATCCCTTTGCTTATCAATGGAAATTCTGGTCCCAGTTCTGGTCCTAAATTGAGAATTATCTGCATTGTCCTCACATGACTTATTACTTGAAAACCAACAGTTACTATAGGGATCATCCTCCTGAATATTCATATCATCCCTTCTGTTCTGCAGCCACAAGGCATTTTGTATTATTATATATTCTGGCAAAAATTCAGGCCATGCGCCTGGAAGAAACTCATGGGTAAAACTGCAGAGAGCTCATGGAAGTGACAATAAAGTGCCAATAAAATTCTATTCTATTCTATTCTATTCTATTCTATTCTATTCTATTCTATTCTATTCCATTCCATTCCATTCCATTCCATTCCATTCTCCTAACCCTACCCTACCGTACTCTGTGGCATCTCAAGGTATAACTTTTCCCATGTTTTTGAATGAGAAGCTTAAGCATCACTGTGCCTTAACCAGCCCTACTCAATCTGTTTCCATCTCATCAGCTAGAAACGAAAGTGTGACTATTCCAAAGCAGAAGCTGCGGCCATCTCCCAAATATGTGTGATTTAGTAAGTGCATCACCCTTAATAACACATTGCTGAGAGTCTTCAATGGACTTTATCCCTGCATAATGAGACTGTCTAAACTGCTCATGCCCCCACAGAAGCATAAATGTGGCATTTGGCAAAGCTGTGGAGCTGAAACATCTTTTACATACTTAAATTCAGCTTTTTAAACAAGGAAATCCACCCAAAGCAGCATTCACGGCTTCTTGCGAGAGATCCTGTTGGTACACTCTTAAAATCTTCTGAGAACTCATTTGCTTGTACAATATACAGTATCACAAAAACAATTGCTGAGTTTGAAAGAGATACAGCTAAACTTGGAGAACCTTTTTGGTTGTGGGGGAACTTAAGCAACAGTGGGGGTTTTTTCAGATGGAAAGAAACAGAGGTTGAGTAATTTGTGTATGAGAAATAAACTGCAAAGCACTGAATTTACCATAAAACTTTATGGTCACGTCTACATAGTTTATACGAATTTAGTCTATAGCCTTCTCTGTGCATGTGTGTTTAAGAGAAAGAGACAGAGAGCAAATTTTTGAAAAGCTACCCTACCTAATCACTTGGAAGTAATCTTTACTCTCTAAAACAGGAGTGTCAAACTCTATTTCATTGAGGGCTGCATCAGGGTTGTGTTTGACCTCGGCAGGTCGGGGTCAGTGTGGCCAGGGTGTGTGTGGCCAGCTCGATGTCACTCATGTTGGGGGCACTTGTGGTGCCCCGAGCACTCTTCCAGCAAAAACAGGCTCCTGAGCTCTGTTTTCAGCTGTGACGGCCTCCTGCAACCATCTGCCAGGGCCCTCCCGAGTTCCATTTTCACTGGCAGAGGCACGTTCACTGTTTCCAGTGCGGCCCCCATGGGCCAGATTTAAGCACCCCGCAGGCGGGAACCAGCCCGCAGGTCTCGAGTTTGACACCGCTGCTCTAAAAGCAATTCTAGCTCCATTTTATTACAAAAACCTAAGTATAAGTGAGACCAGGTATGTCCAACCTGTGATCCACAGGCCCTGGACATCTATTAAGGAGGCCGCACAAGATCGTAAACGTTTAACATTAGCATGTGATTTTATATTATAAAACTATATTATATATTTGATATGCGGTCCAAGATGATTCCCTTTCACTCAATGTGGCCCAGGCAAGCCAAAAAGTTGGATACCCAGGACCTAGATTATTGCAGATAAAGTCTAGCTTCTGATTTTGCAATAGTATACTAAACCAAATCTAAATCAGAGGTTGAGCCCTCCCCCTTTGCACAGCACTCTGTTCTAATGCCATTGATTTTTTTTCTATATATTGCAGTAATGACTGTGGTAAATGAATAACCAGTAAGAGACCATTTAGTACATGGCTCATGCTGGATCCACACACAAGGTTAAGAAGCGTAGTAGCTACTTATTCTGGCAACTGGTGCAACTACTTTGTCTGATATTGCTGTTGACGGCCTCTTTCCTGCCCCTCCAGCAAAACTTATTTACTTTTTGACTTAAAGCACCAAACGAACACGAACATTATCTCTTGCTGCTCACCAATGGATGTAACATAGATGGGAAATGGTGGTGGTGGGGGGAGATTCCCTTTTACCGACAGCTCTACTAAGAAAAGACGATTTCTGGACTAGTGTTCTCAGGCAAAAATGGGGTAGAATACAGACACTTCTAATGGTGTTAAACCTGCACGGTACAAAAACATCAGATATCCTTGGTTTTGCGTCCAGCTCTAGTGACACTTTGCTCTGAAAAAGAGCACAGAGACGTGGACTCCTTTTCTACTACACTTCACAGTCTCGGCATTTGCGTTTTCCCCCTCTTTGCTAGACACCTACGGAATCGTTCTGCTTGTTGCCCCGGCAACAGCATGCTTTAAAATATAGCATTTTAAAAAAATCTTTCTGTAACTGTGCCTGTTCACCGCTTGTATCAAAAGCCTCATTCCTGATCACAGCACAGTTTCAGGAGTTATTCACACAGCCTGAGGTTTTGCACATGGGAATTGAAACAGGCTGGGTTGGAATTCAAGGGCACCGTCCTTTTCAGAATCAGAGAATCAGGCTTGTAAGCTGCAAAGGATAATGTATTTTAAAAGTCTGTTGAATCACAAAGAAAAGGTATTCACATTTTAGAAATAAGAGTTTTCTTCTGAATTTCTATTGGGGGGGGATTGTGAATGGAAGAAACAGGAGTTTGTTAAGAAAGTCACGATGGAGTCCACAGTCAATCAACTTTAATCAGAAAGTAGATGGCGTCTGGGGAAGTCAAAAAAGACAAGATGGTGGCCGTAACCATCTAAGCAACTTTCCATCAAGAGATAGACAGTGTCCATGGAAGAATATCAAAAGACTGAACAACCCATGACCTTAAAATCAAAGCCCCAGCCCTTTTAATGTGTGTTATGTTTGCAATGTGTGAAAAAAGGGGTAAGGCTTCAATTCTTTTTTTAAGGTTTTAATTGAATAAACATTTAAAAACAGTTGAGTACAGTGCGATTTCCCTGGCATATCTCTTTGCCATACATTCTAGAACCCTTTATCATTGACATTTTCATCTTTTATATCATACATTACTTACAACTCACAGTTTTTTATACATATTTACATATTTACAATCTATTTTTCCATAACGGCAATAATCTTAATTTTAATCTGACTTTCTCTTTCTCAGGTCTAACCATTTATACAATTTTTCCCAGACTTCATAATATTCTGTCTCTCCCTTATCTTTAATTTCCCATGTTAGTCTGTCCATTTCTGCACAGGCCAATTTTTTTTTAATTAAATCGTCTTCACTCGCAGTAAGGCTTCAATTCAATCACACAATTACAGCTGCCATATTTATTTTTATTTTTATTAAGAAAGACTGAAAGTATTATAAGGAGGTGAGAAAGAGGAGACTATAAGAGATAGATATGAGGGAGCGAATAATTTTCCTAATATTAGTTTCCTGGGAAAAATAATGATTAATTATTATTAAATTATTTTTTATTGGACTAGTTGATCCTCCTGAAACACTTTAGATTAGGTGTATTCAACCGCGGCCTGCAGGCCACATGCGGCCCTGGACACCTAGTAATGTGTCCACACAAGATCGTAAACTTTTAACATTATTATGTGATTTACATACATTAATTATATTACACATTTTATATATGGCCCGTGACAATTCCTCTTCACTCACTGCGGCCCAGGCAAGCCAAAAGGTTGGACGGCTGCCTATGCTTTCGATCAATCTTCCAATCTGAAATTGGCCCAGTGCATCTGGAGGGCTCTTAAATTGGAGAAGACCTAGATGAATTTAGTTGCTTTTAAGGATTTTATGATCTATAGTCCAGGCCCTCTCATTCCAGCCCAACTTTCCTAAAGCCCAGAAGACACAAAATCTTTCCCAATCTTTAAAATTAGTATTGAGAACACCAGCAGTGCCTTGGCAATCATATAATCCAGCACATTAAAAAGATTACAGAGAGAATGAAGCCAAGAAAAGGGAATTTTATTGTGGCAAAATGGAAAAAAGAAAACATGGGGAACAAAGTAAAGTCAGTCTGACCTATACAGCTATAGTTTATCAACTTATGTAAAAATATTCTAGTAGATGTACAGAATTTAATGAGTGAATATAAATCTTTAGAGACCACATTTGGTTTTCTCATTTGGGTAATTCCAGGAACTAAAAGGATGTCCCATATTTTGATATTAGCAAAGCCCAGACTCTTTAAAAATGGCAAAACAGATTTTGGGTTAAGCATGAGAAAAGCACCAACTCTGCAGCAAACCAAACATTTGCTTACAGAATTTATTTATTTTTCTGAATGATTCTATACTTCCATAGCAAAACTTCATTTAGTTCTGATTTATTAGATCATTTAAAAAAAACATGGTATTATATTTTGATGTTTGTTAGTCAAAATTGAGTTGTAGTCAGAATAGTCATAAGTTTACTAAAATAGACCCTAAAGTCCAATGATTACAATAGAATTTAACTAAGCATGATTAATCCCAACCCACCAATCCTAGAATATTGCTCATTAAGAACATCTTTTCAGGAATATTCAATCCGAAACAATATGATGATTCTGTTGACAGATTTCAGAATAGGTGAGACAATCACAAGGCATGTATCTCATTTGAAAAGCATTCAGAATGAGTTGGCACTCTACTGCTTCTTTGGGAGTAGAATATATATAAAAAAGAGAAAGGTAGAGATTGTGTCATTTGCAAATGGATATTATTTTAATATAGACTTCTGGATGATTTCATCCAGTGGCTTGATGGAAGCTAGTGGGCTATTTGTGCTTGAAGAAATGTAGTACACCTGCTCAAGAAACCATCATTGAAGTCAACAATACTAGGTAATTTTTGTCCAGTTTCCAACCTCCCCTTTGTCGAAGAAGGCTGTAGAGCAGTGATGGCTAACCTTTTCAGCACTGAGTGCCCAAAGCACATGCAAACCCCCAAAATGCAATGTGCCTGCATCCCCTACGCATGTGCCCTGCCCTTCTGCATGCACGTGTGCATCCCCCAGAGACCCAAAGACCAGCTGGCTGGCAGGAGGAATGTGTACATGTGCAGTGGAGCTGAACAGGGCCAATGGCTCGCGTGCCCGCAGAGAGGACTCTGCGTGCCACCTCTGGCACGTGTGCCATAGGTTCGCCATCATGGCTGTAGAGAAAGAGGTGTGGCTGCAGCTTCAGAAGGCCTTCGAGGAAATTGATTATTTTGATCCTTTCCAGTTAGGATTCAGCCCTAACTCTACTACTAATACTGAAGACACTTGCAATTGACTTCTGGAGGGCTTGGGATTATAGTGATGCATGCATTCTGGCCTCCTTGATCTCTGTGTGGCTTTCAGAATCAATGTTGTCGTCCTTCTGGATCAGTTTAAGGGGACAGAATGGGAGGTACAGTATAGTGGTGGTTCTCCTTCTCTGGGTCCAGTTCCATTTGGTGTTGGTAACTGGGAGAACTCAAGCCCTTGATCTGTGATTTGTGGAGTTTTGCAGGGCTGTAAATTCTCTCCACCTCTATTTAATCCCCGCCTAGCATGGGTCATGATGTTGATGATACTCTGATGTACATCTCCATCTCTGGTCCATCAAGTGTTGCTGTCAAAGTTCTTTCTCAGTGCTGGGTGAGGAGAAAGGGGCTCAATTCTAGTAAAACTGAGAGGTTGTGAGTTTTAGGGTTTCCTACATAATATTAGTTCTGAATGGTGTGGCACTCCCCAGTCAAAAATGGTATGTCTTCTGGACTCTCAACCTTTCTTTGAGCAGATGGCATTTGTGATCAGGGGAGTTTTTGCACCAATTAATTTCATGCACCAACTGTACCCATCCCAGAGTGGGATTTCTTGCTCACTGTCACTTATAACTTAGTCACACTTCATTTGGATTATTGCAATAGATCTTATATTTGTTGTTGTTGTTGTTAGTTGCAAAGTTGTGTCCGATCCATCGCAATCCATGGACAACATTCCTCCAGGCCTTCCTGTTCTCTACCATCTTCTGGAGTCCATTTAAGCTCACACTGACTGCTTCAGTGACTCCACCCAGCCACCTCATTCTCTGCC